>JAVHLV010000112.1:0-193725 GCA_036785495.1 Colletotrichum neosansevieriae | reverse complement strand
AGAATGCGGACAAGCCTATCTCTTCTCCCCCCCCCCCCCCCCCCCCCCAAAAAAAGGGTTTCGGTAAACAATATTTCCCATCACTCTAAGCATATTCGTCCATCAAGGTACTCTAAGCATATTCGTAACGGCCTTCTCGTGCCTGCATCTTAGTAATTCCAAGTCTTACAGTACTTTGAAACCACCACTTAGGGGAAGGTTAGACTTAAACACATATACACTAGCAACGCAAGATAATATTACAATGCCTCATAAGTACCACCTCAGTTGACCATCACGGCATCGGATGGTGGACTCCATTCAGAAGACAATCCAGGATTTCATGTCTCATTACACAACTACATAGAAGAGACTGGTACCAAGATGGAACCAGTAATTAGTGCAGAGCTCAAACTCCTTCGGGTATCAACGGTGATGTACAGGTAATGGCTAAGCATGCTGCTTAGTAGTAAATCTTCTCGTCCCAAATAGGGGGTCTGGCGCCCTCAGAGTCCCAAACCAGCTTGTTCTTCTCATCCAACTGGCAGCCCTCATCCGTGATGGGGATGACCTTGCTCGTCTGCGCAACCTCGTACTTGGAAACCCCAGCGTTGTCCTCAGGAATCCACAGAAGCGGGGGCAAGCTAGAGACTGAGGGCGGGAAGTAGGCGTTGTCCTGGATATCACCGGGATACAGCTCCTCCACAGTGGCCTCGTTTCTGGGCACTAGCTGACGGAGGTGCATGTAGTCGGCAAATATCCAGGGCTTGAGGAAGCGCGTGACCATGTTGCCGCCTTGCTTCTCAACGAGGTTCTCTTCGCCACCAGGGGCAAAGCCCTTGACGTTGGCAATCTTCTTGAAGGGGTTGCTGGAGGTGCCATTCTGGTTCTCGTCGGAAACGCCTCTACCAGAATCCTTACGGCCCATGTCCTCAATGTCGGCGTTCAGCGACTCCTCCTCGACCTGCAGACTGCGGGGTAAGGTGTACATGAGAGGGTCCAAAACGCTGTTGAGGGTGATATGGAAGAGGACGGAGAAGATGAGGAATACAATCATGAGGACGAGGGGCCCAATCGCCTTGGACACAGCGAAGAGACCAACCATGCAGATCTCAGCCAGGTAAACGCCAGCGAACAGTTGCTTCAATGCCCGGGGGTAAAGCAGTCCTCTAGTGTCGACTCTAGTGTCGGTGACGAAGAGTACGTTGTAGCGGTAAGCAAGGTAGAACAATCCCATGCCGATAGTCGAGAAGAAAAGCATGAGAGGGGCGATGATGGCGTAGGTGATGCCTGCGAAAACGATTAGTAAAACATATACACTGACGATGCGAAGGAATCTTACTGATGACTGCTATAGTGGTGTAAACAGGCAGCACGCTACCCCATGAAATGGCTGCCAATGTAGACCACTTGACGTAAAGTGCTCTGGGGGTGTTGGTAAGGAACTTGAGAAGAACCACGAAGATGGCGAATCCGACTACTTGAGTCATGACTCCGACAGCCAGCGTGATACCTTGAATAATGAAGTAGCTGATGTAGAAGTTGGAGGACTTGGGCAAAGCTTCAGACAGCGTTGCGAAGATGGAGCCAGGGTTCTTAATGATTTCCAGCACCGCAGCCAACGCTGACTGGGAAATAGTGGTGATCAAGAAAACCTGAATAAGTTGGAACCAGTAGTAAGCGTTCTGGGTGAACAGCTCGACTCGGGAATCAGATGGTTCTCCGGATAGTCTGGCACACAGGCGCATAATGACCGGTACCAAAGACATCAGAATCGACAAGGCAACACTGGGAAGCAGACCGGAGATGACTCCCATGATCACCTGGGGAATCTGCTTCAGCCATGCGAATGGCGCGAACGACTCAAGGACAGAAACCTGGGCGATGAAACCGACGGCAGTAACTGGAATGGCCCAGAAGATAATAAGTGCGGTGATGAAACCCACGGCAGCGTAGCGGCGAATGACTCTCTGCCACCAAGGGACTCTCAGAGACTTCCAAATGACTTCACTAGGTTGGATTCCGATGTACTTGGGGGTCATCTGGAGAGCTTGGTGGTGGGTGGTGACCTGGTAAGCGGCTTGGGCATCGGATTGGGTGAAGAATTCAACAAAGACGGCGGGAATTTTCTTCGTCTTTCCGGCGCGGTACTCGGCCTGAGCGGCTTCCACCTCGGGAATCAATCGCTGCAGCTCCGATCGGCACCAGTCGATGGTGTCAACCTTCTTTCCCATCAAACCCAAGGGTCCAAGGCGATGCGTCGGGCGCTTCTTCTGAGGGATCCAACGTAAGGCAGGGTCGCCAGACTCGGCATCCTGTGCCGAGGAAGTCTTCTCAGGAGAAGCTCCCTTCTTGACAGCCTTGACACGAGCAGCGTTAGCCAGCTTGATCAGCTTGACTTGGGCCTTCTCCAGCTTCATGGCAACCTTGTCGCGTTCCTCGACCAGCTCATCAAGCTTCTCGGTGTCTCCGGTGATCCAAACCCTCTTAACAGAATCGCTGAAAAGCTTCTTGAATCTGGCTTCATCCAGGTACTCGTCGGGGACGGAGGTGAAGAGAACGGTTCGGGACGAGATGCGCTTGGCATAGGTGGGGGAGAGCAAGAAAGCCTGGCGCAGGTTGATATAGAAAATGCATTCGCGCATGATGAGATACATAACAAAGCCGTAGAAGAGCCAGCCAAGGATAGCGTGGGCATAGAGGCGGTTGACGTTCGAGTCATTCACGTTGATGTTTCCGTAACCGAGAATGTCAAGTTGAGATGCCGTGCCGCCGCCCGTCGCGTTGATGGGGAAGAGCGTGGGCCATGTCATGACAAGGCCAACGAGACAGATGGTGGCGCACAAGCGCAAAAAGCGAAGGAACAGATAAGCATCGAGAGACTGGTGCTTGAGAGCATAGACATCGGGGATCTTCCAGAAGGACTTGAACCAATTTAAGAAACCACTGGGGAGACCTGGCGTTCGCTCGCTGTACCAATTGTTAGTATCATGTATGGAGTCAAATGGCTGCGTGAGAGCAGTATTCATCTCACCTTTCGCGTAAACTACCGAGGTAGGTTCGCGGCGCGTAGAACCTCCGTTGGCTGCGGCGCAGAATCAAGAAGATGATGAGGTAGACGGCTGCAAGTGGAACACACACAGCCAAGGTCGAGACCATACCAGAGATGGAGCTGGCGCTCCTGTCACCTCTGGCGGTGCCTTGCTCCGGCGTCGAGGCATCAGTAGCGGAGTCCATGGCGACGAGATGGCGGACGAAGACGCCTCGAGATCGTGGTGCGAGAGAGGTTGTCGTCGGTTGATGGTTTGATGATGAAGGGGGAAAAAGGCGTGTAAGAGTTGGTGGGGGTCCCTGGGGCCAAGTCGGGTATTAAACAGGGAAGAGGGCGTGTCGTGGAGGGACAGCAGAAGGGGACGTGAGAAAAATAAGGAAGGGACAGGGGCCAGTACTGGGGGAATGAAGCGGGATAATATGTGCGTGCCGTTGGAAGTTGGAAAACCGGGAGTTGGTTCCAAGATGAGATGGCACGATGCCCGATAGAGGGCAGAACAGACAGGACGATCAGTTGCACAAGCGACAAGCTGCCCAGAGCTTTGTGGCGCGCTGTTGCTGCTGCTGTTGCTGCGTGGTGTTGTGCAGTCGCTGGTGCAAGTGCCCTCCTACTTACTCCTGGTACTAGGTGATAGTGCAGAAGAGTTAAGGTGGTGCGGGTTAGGTCAGGAAAAGAAGAAACAGTGACGTGACGAAGGGAAATTGGGCGTGTCTCCCAATGTCTCAGTCCTCGTCGCTGCTGAAAGGAGGTTGACGCCACGGAAAGGCGCTAGGGGCTGCGTTAGCCTCCCTTTTGCTATCGGGTCTGCTGGGGACGACGATCGAGGCCTTGCAAGTTGGGGGAAAACCAGTCGAGGCAAGGTCTCGAAGGAGATGTCCGTCCAGACGGTCGAAGAAAGGGAGGTTGGTAAAACCGAACGAGAAGAGATAGCGAGAGGAACACAATAAGAACAGGATGAACAAGAAAGGTACAACAGGGCGAGGCGGTGGAGGGGATCGTCGATTTCTTCTGGAGAGTCCCGAGGACGGCAATTACGCAGTAAGTCGGTGGCAGGAGGCCCGTGATGCGTGATGCGTGATGCGTGATGGTGGGAATATGAATGGATCCCGTCTTTTTTTTTGACCAGTTTATCTATTCTTGAGACGACATTCTTGGGCAGAAGAGGGGTCCTGTCCCTTATTCTTATTTCGAGGGTTCCTCCAGACTCCCAAGAGAGGCCAACGACTCTCTCAAATCTGGGACCCCAGCTCTGCTCTGGCCTTGGCTGCACTTTGTCATTGGCGAACTGAATACAGCTGACTCGACTCTTGTTGTGCCCCCTCCACGACTGGTCCGACCTCGCATGCCAGTCTGAACAGTTGCTCAAGGTTAAACACACACAAGCGGGAGCAGACACATGTGTTCCAGGTCACTGAGGTCAGGTCCAGGCGCCAAAGCCAGAGGTCGACGACAGGGCAGCAATTAAGCAGCAGCGAAGCCGCCTATAGGCTATGACGCATGTTTGCAGCGCCAATTCAAGTCGACAATCGTCCAATGCCCCTGCACCTGCACCAGCTTCCAAGGACCCGACAGGGAAGGAAGGTTCCCAGCGAAGGAAGGTTCCCACCCGACAAGGGGTGAACTGTAGGAAACTGCAGTGCACTGGCCATCTGATGAGGATCGATTTTACTGAAGTACTCACGAGCAATCCTGGCCAGTCGAGGTGTTGTGGGGCAGCTGAATTCTGCATTCGAGTTCTCTCATTGGCTGCTTTATTGGCACTTGGTAACCGCTTTTGCCTTTAGCACTGCAGTTTTACAAGTGACAACACTCTCTGCTAAAGCCACCCATTGCCGACGGTTTGTTCGCGCTGCCGAATTTTTGATTTTTGATTTTTTTGATTTTTTTTTTTCCTTTTTCCCCCCCGCCATTTGCATTCTTCTGCGCCTGCGAGTCTAGACCTCCATCTTGGCGGCCTCCGTCTGTACTGAAGTAGCTTCGTCCGTCGAGACGACTAACAACAACACTCTACTATACACTTTTCTGCCCTGATTCACGCCCACTCCTAGTGCCCTTCACCGGAAACACCGTGATCCACTCGGCTGTCGCCCGCCGGTAGAGTTGCAATGCCAGGGCCGTAATTCCAGGTTTTCAAGTTTCAACCACCCAAAGTCTGGTCCATCTGCCTCCCGCTGCAGGGCTCGTCGCAGTTACAGGGTCGCCGGGGTCTTTCGAACGACTGCTGAGCCACGCCAATTCGGATGGCCTTCCTTTTTTTTTTTTTTCCCTGCCGTCAATTGACGACCGCCGAAACTTTTTCCAAGTTGCCGCCCGTCCTCCCTCCGAGACGAAAAGCCTTGGCTTCCATGCTCATCCCCGCCATTGCGGCGAGAGACAGCACCAACGGCAGCCACACGCCAGCAAATAACGGGCGAATGACATCAACCTGCCTTGGCCTCGGCCGACGAAAGAAACGCATCAGAGACTGCATCCGCACACTGACGCAACTTATCGATAACTTTTGATTTTGGTTGAGAAACCATACTGCGTACATGCACCTTCCACGCGGCTCTTGCGCATACTTGTCGAAAACGTCGACAATCCATCAGAAATGCGATAAACAGCGTCATCGAAATGCCATACCAGCATCGATTCTCGTCAAAGTCACCAGCACCCGGGCTCGACTTGAGCCGGCATTAATGCTTGTCGACAGATGCGCCGGCGCTCGTCTGGCATTGGGGCGATGGATTGAATATGGATCTGCGCAGAAAACGTGAAAAACCTCGCCGTCGATGGCGACGGTTTATGTCCCGCTCTGGAACGCTGCATCTTTTCGCCCACCCTCGTCACAAAACTAGCGTTGATGGTTCTGAGCCCAAGCCGCTTCCGGCCGTTCGGTCAAGCTTCAATCGGCGCTACTCTTGGAGGAAAATCTCAAATCCTCCACACTCTAGCATCCGGTCCCTTGTTATTATCGACAGACGGTTTCCTCTCGGACCCATTCTCAGCTGCCAAGGGAAATTGAACATAGAGAAACGCGGTGGAACAGCCGGCAAACCATTTGAGAAACAGCGGCGGTGAGCCACACCCGGCTGAGAATAAGGAAATCCGCGAGTCACTGCCACTATTTGCGCGACAACGAGCCCGCTGCCCTGGCGATGTGGCCATCTTGGCTGGTTACACCGTTTCGTTCTTGACGTGATTTGTTTCCAATATCCCGCGCCAACGAAGCTGCGGCGCGCAAGTTGGAATGGAGTCACGCTCGTGGTATCGAGCTAACAACCACAGCAGCATCATCTGGCAGAAACACCAGCTGCCCTATCGGCGTAATCTGCAAACCTCAGCAGAGCTTGCTGCATCACTCGCCATGCTTGCACAGCTGGACACGCTGTACGTCTTGCAGATTTGCCGTCGTCTGCGCCGTTTTGTGTGTCCTCCCCAGCTGAGAGGCTGCATTCGACCGGCCCAGGCCCCATCTCGTTCTCGATCCTCTTCATCAAATATCCCGGCAAGCTACGCCTCAATACCGGACCTCTCCGTTCCAACCCTGGCGGCCGTTCTAAACTCTATTTGAATGCCTCATTTGAGTCTACCGGATAAATCACCGCCGTCGCTACCTTCATATTTGTGTTCAACCAAATTGTTGTCGAGTGTCGCGGCACGGTTGTCTTGATAAGTGCCACGTTGTTCGACTATTGACAGTTGAGGATTGTAATGGCCAGCAAAGTCGGCGATCTGCGGCACCTTCAGGTGCCCATCCATTCTGATCGCTGGCTCCAAAGCACACACATCCTGATCGTTTCGATCGCTTATCTCACTCCATGTAGGTGGCGGCCATGTGATCATGAGAAAGACGACATGCATCTCGCTAGGATCTCAAAATCTGTTCTTGGAGATGTTCGAACTTGTAAGTTAGCAACTGAGGTTGTCTCAATCTAACGCCCAGGCGGAGATCGCTACTTAGGGCAAGTAGAGTAGCTCCTCTGAGACGAATTGGCAACGATCATCATCGACATCTGCGTAGCTTTAAGGCAGCTTCTCCTTCGATATTCGAGGCCTCCCATGTGCCCAAACATCATCGCGTTCGTTCGTAGCGAGGGCTATGAGGAGAGCAGGAGCAGCCGAAGGTGACGCATGCCCCCGATGATGACATGAAATTGACCTCTATCTGAACTAGACGGCTGGGCGACCCAGACCGAGATCGTCTCCATGATGTTTGATTGACTCAATACAGGAGTCACTATGTCTCATCATATTGCTTACCTCCGTCGAGTTCGCGTCGTTCGTCGAATGATCCTAGCTTTTGCCTGTGACCTGCGACAAACATGATCTGGACGTGGTGTTCGAAAACTCGCGAGGGACAAAGCCAGATTCAACTCGGTTATCTCTAGCCAGCGTGGACTTGGCGGGTTGGAATCTAGACCGTCCCCATTGCCCTCAGAATAATAATCGAAGGTAACGAGACGAAAGGCTGCCTGAAAGTGGACGCATGCATGTATTTTCAGCAGAACAAAGACGAGGCTCCTCCGGTCATCCCTTGCGAGAGTAGGGAGGATACTGTTGCAGCATTGATTCCCCATAAAGACGCCCTACTATACACTTTGTCTTCTTTCCAACGATTTAACGCAACTTTCCACTGCTATTGTTCCTAAAATAAAGATTGACTCTGAATGTGATCGGCAGCCATTGTTCACATGGATGCATCACCACATCCCCTTTGTCTAAGCTGCTCAGTTCTGCAGCACTGACCAGAAGGTTCTCCTCTCTACGGACATCAACGGGCAATTGATAAAGAGAGCGTTGCCATGATGAGGCCTCTTGTTCAGACGCTTTTCCTCCATCTGGGCTTTTGGTCAGTCGTTCGGAATCATCGTCGATCTACCTGAAGCTCTCACACTGCTCCCGGTCAAATCGCTAACACCATGACCACGCGCCCTTCCAATACCACACGGGAGCTGCCACCCGGCTACTTAGACAAGACACCGTACGCCCATGGTTACCAGTCTCGCTACACGGACGAAATCCTTACGGGAGGAGGTTTCCGCACCCGAGGCGTGGACTTCTTCGACCTCGACCTCCTCAAACATGTCAACTGCGGCTACCTCTCGACCAACGGCGTCGCACCCACGCTCCTGGCCCTCAAACAGCACGCGCAATCCCTAGCCATCCTGATCTCCCAGATCACCCCTTCAAGCCAGTACGCCGAAGTCGACAACCTCAACAACACGGACGGCCGCATCAAGAAGTCTTTTAGGGAAAACGAAGCCTTCGACTGGCTCAACGACCTGAGCAGACCGTACGAGAACGACGACGAATGGCACCACAAGCCCCTGACGGACCTCATGAACAAGATCATGCACCAGTCGGACACCAGAGGCACAGAACACCACTGCCCGCTCCGGGAGTTCTCCGAAGACGCCGCCCTGCGCACCAAGCCGCGGCCCTACGCCTCGCACAGCGCCCTCGCGATGCACGCGAACGAGTGTCTCGAGATCCTGGACCACGAGTACGGTGCCACGGGAGGCCTCATGTCTCTCCTGCCGACCGACGCCGAGGCCGACGAGCCCGACATGACCGCGGTGCGCAACTCGCTCCTCGGCCAGTGGCTCCTCTTCGCGCAGCACCTCGTCGCGCGCATGCACGACCTCGAGCTCGGCTACGCCAACGCCCTCGACGTGACGGCGGGCGAGGCCGCCGTGCCGATGCAGATGCTCTCCAAGACGGGGCCCGACGGCGCCTCCGGCCGCCAGGTCGCCTACCCGCAGGACAAGTGGGTGCTCGCCAACGCGGGCGAAGACGTCTTCGACCACCTGCACCGCTGCCTCGACCGCCAGGAGGCGCAGATGGAGCTGAAGCGGGACATCTGGGCGGCCAACGGGACCTACGGCGAGAGGCTGTGGAACGAGGCGCGCGGGGGCGACCTCTACGCGCGCGGCCTCGTCTTCTACGACGTCAAGACGCGCTTCTTCCGCCTCCAGGGCAAGGGCAAGAGCACCATCTTCGTGCTCCCGGCGCACGGCGAGCACCCGGCCGTCAGGCAGACGCGACGGCTGGAGGTGACGCCGACGGTGGTCTCGGTGGTGACGCCGACGTGGCCCGCGAGGATCTCGGACTGGGAGACAAAGTACAAGGCGCGGCTGGACGAGGCGACGCGGATGGAGATCCGGCACCACGAGGCGGCGGCGCAGAATCACAAGATGAGGGAGCACAACGAGACGCTCGCGACGGAGCTGGACAAGGCGAGGTTCATGAACGGCAAGTTCGAGGAGTACTACACGCGGTCGGAGACGACGGAGGGCGCGGCGGCGCTGGAACAGAGGGCCGCGGTGCTGGAGGCGGAGCTCGAGGAGGAGAGGAAGGAGGTGGAGAGGTTGCGGGAGCTGGAGGCCCGGTTGAAGCAGGTTAAGCCGGGCCTTCCTGAGAGTTTCAGGACTTTTCTGTTTGACGATGATGGGCAGACGGGGCAGACGGACATCGAGGTTATTGAACAGACCCCTCCTGTGACGACTGTTAGTTAGTTTTAACAACCGATGGGGGGTTTCCCGAGTCTTTGTCTTGGTCAGGTGGAAGGTCTTGTGGTGGGAGAGACGGTGTTGTTTTGGTGGCGCAAGGTTTTGTCTGTCGGGTATTGTCAGTCGTGCGAGACGACAGTTTGATAACGAGTCGCAATTTGGTGTATCTAAGATGGCGGCCTCGGTGTAGCTTGTCGACTGGGCCAGTTGATCGCACAATGTATGACAACGGCGTACTCGGGAGACCCTTGGGGAGCTGTCAAACAGCCCAGTTCTCGCTTGCCCCTCGCGTTCAACATGTGATCCCCCTCCCACCGTCTTGCTCTCTCTTTCTCTCTCACATCCTCTACCACGGAAAGTCGCACCTCCTTTTTCTGAACATCATTAGTTACTTGTGTATTGCGCTGGTACGCATACTAAAAATATTGGATTGCTACCTTGAAGTGGGTAGTCATTACACCAGTACTGTAGAGAAGTCGCACACCCACTTGGTCCCGTCGTTATCAGGTTCTTGAATCCGCGGTCCCACTAACCTTCCAAGACGGCAGAATTGGGGATGCAGCGATTGGGAGGGGAACAAAGGAGCAGCGTCAGGGATGCGATCACCAAGGGTCCGGGTAGCCGAGAGACCCCCGCTCCGTCACCCGTTGCCCCGGCGACGACGCTTGACACCGGCCGCCCGCCAAAATAAACCCTGCAATCCAAGGGTGACCGGGCGCCATGGGGGGCGCTTTTTCGTCGCTCATGATGCCATTCCATGACCAATCATTGGATCAAAGTGCGTTTTGATTCGAGATGTACACCTGCGGCGCGAGTAATTAGTCTTTTGTTCCAGCTTGCTCCAACCGTTCTAGCCTCTTCCTCGGCGCTGGGAAAAGAAGTGCGCGGCCTTGAATGGAGTGTCGAACGACAAGTCGCTGATAGCACTAGTCTCCTGCATCTGACTGCTTTCTTTCCCTCAGGGGTTTCTTTTCTTTCTTATTCGCCCCCCCTCATACTGGGTTGCCCCCCCTTGTTCACCTCGAGACCATTCGATTTGTTGACACTCGGAAACCGGCTGCTACGATACCTGGACCGGACCCGCGCGCGCCGATTTCCCACGCATCCCAACCCCTCGATCATCCAGGTTGATCTATCCGTCCGGGGTGCCTTTCTCCATAGCTCTGGCCTCCTCTTTCCCGCATTTGCTTGCCCTGTGCTTTCTTCTCTTTCCTTCCTCTTTTCTGCCTATCACTTCCATTTCGTCAAATCGCATTCCGAGGCCCATTCTCGCAGCCCAGGCCGGAGCGGAGCAGTCTAAGAGGATAATGCACGTCCGTTGAGGATACGATATCGTGGAGTCTCACTTACGAATCCGGCGATAGAAAGAGAGTGAGAGGAAGAAGAACTTCATTATAATCAAGAAACGCAAGCGACGACATCGACTGGCGCAAGGAGAGGGGGAAAGGAAAAGGTCATGACTTTGACCACCGCATAGCGGTTGGCGCATACGATCACAAACGGGACCCCGATACGCGCCCGCGACAATCCAGCATCACGAGAGACGACCATGGCCTCAACGACGACAGGCAAGCGGGTCTTGGGGCGCAGGGGATCTATCCGCAAAGCTGCCGTCGCCGCGCTGTTCTTCCCAACGGTAGCGACATCACAGCAGACGCTCCCTTACATCCCGACGACAATCCTGCTCTCCCCCGTCGTGCCAGGAACGCCCGCCAACACCAGCGGCAACGGGCTCGCATACATCTTTCACCATGCCAGCGACGGCGTCGAGCTCCTCTCCGTAAACGTCTCCGGGACTGTCGACGGACCCGAGAGCCTGCAGACGATATCGAGCAGCCTGCCGTTTCTCGACGGCGCGTCCAAGACGACCGCTTTCCTGCCCGCCATGGCCGACAACGGGACGGTCGTGGTGCAGTCCGGAGACTGCGCGGCGGACGACGGGTACGACATCTGGTCCTACACGTCCGGCTCGTGGTATAAGACCGCAGCATCGCTCCCGAGCTCCGCGGACTCGGACGCCGGGCCGTACGCCCTCGGCGCGGGTATCAGCTTCTCGGCGACGCTGGCGCCGACCATGTCGCAGCCCGTGCTGTATTCGTTCGGCGGCATGTGTCTGAGTCCGACGACCAACGCCTCGACGTGGCAGGAAAACGGGACGTACACGAAGACGATGCTCAGGGTTTCGCCGGGGGACGCTTCGGCGGCCTACTCGGCGAGTTTCGTCTCTGGGAAAGGCCCGGCGTTTCCCGAGGCGGGATTCTCGTTTACGCCTCTGAGTCCTTCCATCTCGAACCGTTCGGGCGTCGTGACGCAGCAGAATCGTTATGTCCTGCTGGGCGGACATACGCGACAGGCTTTTATCAACATGAGTTCGGCTGCCATCTGGAACCTGCCCGAGGAGTCGTGGAACTTTGCGACTGTTGGGGCGGTTCGGTCTGGTAGTAGCGAGCTCGCTGTCAGGGGCGTCAGGAAGCGCAACGCTGAGGTCGAGAGCCGATCGGGCCATTCCGCCATTTTGAGCGAGGACGGCTCTGCGCTCATTATCATGGGCGGTTGGGTCGGTAGCATCTCGCAGGCTGCCTCGCCGCAGTTGGCTGTCTTGAGGATGGGAGATACTTACGGAGACTGGACGTGGGAGATTCCCCAACAACAACCGAGTGGAGGTATCTACGGGCATGGGGCGGCGATTTTGCCGGGAAATGTCATGATGATTTACGGAGGATACGAAGTTACGAGCTCGGGATCGAGCATGAAAAGACAGTCCAGCGGTACCGGACTCAGGTTCCTCAATATGACGACCATGTCGTGGACGTCCAGCTACTCGAATCCGAACCACAGCGGCTCGAAGGGCAAAAGCACCGCATCCGACGGCAACGAAAATATTAAAAAGATCGGACTGGGGGTTGGTCTGGGTGTCGGACTCGCAGCTGTTCTCGGCGCTTTCTTGGTTTACTTCTGTTATAGGAGGCATCTCAAGAAGAAGAAGCTGGCCAGAGACGAGACCGTGCGGTCCCTTTCGCAGGACGCCTCGCATTTCCTGCATCCGGAAGATGATGACATGTTGGAGCGGCACGACTCCTCGGCGTTCCCCTGGTCCAGTCACGCCTGGTACACGGGAGGCCACGACCCCTACGACACCGGCTCAAGGACGCTGGGGTACGAGTCGCTCAGGACGGATCATAGCTCGGGAAGCTACAGCTCATACCAACCTCCCGGCCTTCTCATCCCCCGTAAACCGATCCCCCGCGCGGCAAGGGGTGCGTACCAACCAGCCGTCGGTCTGACCCCCCAGGGCCACACTCCGGGCCACACCCCGGGTCACATCCACCCCATCTACGAAGCAGACGAAGACGACCAAGACGGTCCCAAGGCGCGTCAGCGTGCCCAAGAGCCCGTCACGCCCACCACGCCCGGCTACCCCGACCCATTCACCACCCCGACAGGTTCCGTGCCGATACTGGTTCCCGGAAACCGGAACTCGATGACGCCGAGCCCCGAAGCCCTGATGAGACGCGACCCGGAGGTGCAAGACTGGCAGTCCGACGTCGACGCCGCAGAGGCCCTGCTGGCACAGATGCCCGCGCGCAGGAACACGGGCAAGAGGTCGTCCCCGACGCGGCGCGCCTCGGTACGCTCGAGAGCCAGCATGGCCGACGACGAGCGCACCGCGAGCAACGTCTCCGAGTCGGCGAGAAGCGCCATCAGCCTGCCGACCCGCACCGCCTCCAACAGGCGCAACAGCACGGGTCCCGGCGCAAACCTGACCATCATCACGGACGCCCGGGTGGGCACCTCGAGCTCCTCGAGCAGCAGCGGGCACACCTACTCGACTGCCAAGACCACCTTCAACGCGCTCCAGGCCGAGGGCCCCTCGCTTCTCCTCAGGGGCCAGAAGCCCGTCAACGAGACGCCCGCTGACGACGAGGAGGAGGACTTCATTCATGTTCCTAGCAGCCCCAGCAAGCATAAGCCGCGGCGGTCTCTGGGGTGGCTGGGCAGTTTGAGGAGGGTGTTCAGCGGGAATCCCAACGAGTCGTCGGACTCAAGTAAAGAGGACGACGGACCCCGGCGCATGTCGCTGGATCAGGTCAGTTCGGACTACGAGCCGCGGCTGGTGGGGCTGTCGGGGATCGGCGGAGCGGAGTTGTTGCGGAGGAAGCAGGGACGGCAGGACTGGGACGTCGATCAGAAGTCCCTCATGGACGAGTGGGACATCGAGAAGGCTATCGAGCAGAGGTTGGTGCAGGTCATGTTTACCGTGCCCAAGGAAAGGCTACGGGTCGTCAACGCCGAGGTCGAGAAGGAGGAGGAGGTCGTGCTTGTCGACCCCGACAAGGACGAACTCGATGACGAGACGATGGACGAGAAGGTCGGATTGGTCCGGTACAGGGATAAGGGCAAGGGCAAGGAGGTCGCGGCGGAGGAACAAGACATCACCATGGCGTTTGGCAGGCCGGAGTCGCCCGGGCAATCTGGGTCGCCGTTCAGGGGGAGGAGGCTGGTCCATCTGCCGCCACCCAAGGACGACGACGGGTTGGGGGTGCACAGGGACGAGTCTGAGCCCAGGCCGAGCCTGACGTTGAGGACGGCGGAGGTGGTCAGCGTGGCGAGGCCGAAGACCAGAGTGCTTGAGATGGTGGAGAACATTGAGACGAGGAGTCGGGAGAGTAGTCCTTCGCTTGGCTAAAGTGCCGCGACGGTTGATTTGTACTTTTTCTACTTGAGAGTCGCTGTTCTTCATTGGCGTCTTGAGACGTCTTTGCCCGGTTAGCCGGAGTTCGGATTTGATCTTGGGCTCTCGGCATCATCGCACTCCAGCTTCGTAGCCTGACATATGGCGTCCAGCAAAGCACAGGTCTATCGTCTTGTGAAGGGACGGAAAAGCAGGGGTGCGATTTAGTGTATACACGGAACTCTGGTATGGTTGGTACTTTCGGATGGGCGCGGGTATAGGGGCTGGGAGGCCAGGGATTCTTTTGTATTTTACAGTGACAGCGAAGCAAGACCATGGATGGGCGGCGATTTTGGTTTCTTACTTTCTTGTCTTCTGTTGCTTCTGTGTTCATACGATCGTTACGTGGACGTGCCTCATGGGTGGCCAAGTCGACCCAGGTGTTGGAACTCGGGACTTGGAATAGGGTGACTCTCAAGTCCTGAGCTGAAATTACATCTTCAGATTGCAATTTCTTGACTTTGGCGGCTTGTAAGAGATTTTACTGAAAGGGTTTTTTTCTTCTTCCCCCAAAAGCTCAACGAAAGAAACATCCTATCTGTACTTATTTCTCCTCTATCCCGAGATCCTGCGGATTTCGAACATCTCCGTCTCCTTAATTTGTGGTCCGGACCTAGCACGTCAACTGGACCGCTTCCAATCATTCTTCTGTCGCCCGTTTTGATAACGAACCCGCGAACAAGTGTCCAGGAGAAAGAGTAGTAGAGGTCATCCCCTTGCCACGAATTGTCCACCTCGACCTGGACGAGCTTCTTGGAGATGTCGAAATCAGCAATGGCGCCCTGGATCGATGAAGAAAACGTCGTCTTTCCGAGCCTCGCCCAACAGCTCTTCTGCGCCGCGCCCTTGTCCGTCGCGGAAACAGCAAAGTCGGCCCTGGCTCGCAGGCGCATGTCCTTGCGGCAGTCAGCGAGCGCCTGCTTCATGTTGGCGTTCTGGATCGGCGAGCCCTTGACCTCCTTCAGCTCCCCAGGCTTGATTGAGGCCCGTCATGGTCCAGCATTCAGTACCGACGTGCAAAATGCTTACATTTTCGTGATATAAGACAATCCATCAGATGGATATAGCGAAGATCATCAAGTTCCAAGATGAATACACTTTAACCTGGCAAGGTGCTAATGGAATTGGACTCACGACTACTCATGTTGCAGCCTGGGATGTTGTTAAGAAAATGTGTTAGATTGTGTGAGGTATTGAAATAGTATAAGAGTTCGAATTACAGCGACGCGGCTACCAATGGGCGACGCGATATGCAATAGCTGTGTGTCTGAATCAAGTAGAATGGAGTGGGACAGAAAAACAGTGCTCAGGTAGACAAAGTATGGTGCTCTAGTGACAGATCGAAAATCGCGCTGCCTCATGATTGATGCATGAGAATGAAGTTGTGTCTTGAGGTTTTTTTATTAGAAAGCGCCTTCCATGACATCATGATTTTTGGTGTGAAAACAGAACAATGAAGGCGTCTATAGGAGTGATACAGCGATGCGCTGTCAACCTCGGAGTGCCTCTTCCAGCTGCCTCTCAATTCACCGTTTATCCCTTTTAATTATATACCAAACTGCGCAGTTTCCCCCTCCCGATGGCATCGATTGATTTACCTTCTCGATCCAGCAAGGCGCTTATCCTTCATGACATGCCCACTCTCCAGCCCAACATCACTCCCCGAGTCGAAGTCGCCTTCCTTGGCCACGGGAGAAATATCAAGCCGTCCTGGATACCACCACGCAAACACGCCGACCGTAAGCAACATGAGGACGGCATCGAAAACGTACAGCGGCCACTCATGCCGCAGCAGGTACCCATCAGTTCCCATGACATACTCGATCACCCGAAACATTGATCTGACCGTGATCGAGACGCTCACTGCGTATAGCATAGCCATGATCTTCTGCCACCTCCCCGTGCTGTCTGCCAACCGTCAACGATGCAACCGTAGGCCGGCGTCTCATGCGTACATGCCAGCTCAACGCCGTGGCCGCAAAGAGACCGTCGACACAAGCTTGATATCCATCAATTTTTACTACTACGTGGTTAGAGATTGAAAAGACTCACGGACTCGGCCCACCAGGAATGGAATGGCAAATTTCCCTTGCCATTGTGCTCAAAGTGAGATGTACTTGGTCGACCTTCTTTCGACCTCGTCGCCGCTGCCAACGCCGTACAGGGGAAACACGCCGAAGATCAAGCCGGCATTCCAACATGACCACACGCCTCACGACTCCTTTCCCTCGTCAGCCTTCTTCCACCGATACTCCCTCTCGATCCCCGCCCTCATCTGCGCGGTATCACACAGCCTCGAATCCCCGCACTCGCAAACAGCCGGCTCCCGGATCCAGCGGAACGTGATGCTCCACCTCTCGCCCCTCCTCCTGACCGTCCCGTCCGCCAACGGATCCGTCTTCCTCTTCCTGATGCCGTGCGTCCAGTGCAGCCTCGCGTCCCCGGACATTTGCAACATGCTCCTCGGCGTCAGATCGACCTCCACCGTCTCCTTCCCTTCCTCCTCCCCACCGGTCATGGTGGAAAACTGCATCAACACGGGGGCCCCGAGACTGAGCGCGTACAGCTGGTCGTACGCCGAGTGCGTGTCCACGTGCGGCGGTATCCCCGCCCCGGGGGGGTAGTACTGCAGACAGACCTGCTCCGGGTCCCTGCCCTCCGTCGTTGGGATCAGCGGCCTCAGCCACGCCGGGAACGGCTTGAACGGCACGTCCGGGTCCACGCCGAACGTCTTGTAGTCGAACGTGTACCCGTAGTGCAGCGAGACGCGACCGTTGCCGCCGCCGCCGCGCTCCGGCCACTCGAGCTCCTGGCGGAAGATGCGGAGCAGCTCGGCCTCGTGCTCCGACGTGATGAAGTCGTCTTGCCAGAACAGGCCTGATGGCCGGATCGGGAGTTCTTTCATTGTTATTGGCGCATCTGACCCTTGGCCGACGAGGTGTGTTGCTAAGAGAGGAGATGCTGGGGAATGAATCTTCTTTGGAGGGTTCGTTGTGGTGTTCTCTCGTTCGATGGTCGTCGTTGGTTGAGAGAGTCGTCTGACGGAGGGCAAAATCGGTAAAAGTGGGGGCGATGCATCCACCAGAAACGCGGAGCTTCACCTTCCACACATCGCGGATATCACCAATTCTGATCTGCCTCTCCCACCAATGCGCTCGCCTCTATAGGCCAACAACCTGTTCTGTTTTAGAGGGCTTGAGCTGACGAATTCGAGCCTTCATCTTGCTCATTGCTTCTTTCTGGAGCGTCACAACTGATTATGATGCGACGCAGGTTGACAAGTAGACAGATGAGTGAACTTCATGAAATTTGTAGTATCGTTCCCAATCAGCTAAATGATGTGGTATCTCGTGAAAAAACGCCATCCCATGCATGCAAAAAGCCTCAAACCATCCATCTCTTATAATACAAAAGCTTTGTTTCGTTGCGATACTGACAGTCACATGTCCGTGTGACTGAGATTACCCCCTGCAACTCTCATCCTTCTTTCAGAAAGCCTGTCCGGGTCCGGCGTTGGGGTTATATCCATGGTTCCCATTTCCGTATGAAGGCATCTGGTCGGTATGCGGCAGGACAGGGCTCTCAGGCGCGGATCGCGGACCCCAAAGAGCATCCCCGACCCGCTGCTGCGTCAAATCTCGAGGACCAGTGGCCACGGGGCTCGGTGCTTGTCCAGGACTCGGCGCCAAAGCTGTCCTCTCCCAGTCTGTGTCAGCATCGCGTTGCGGTTGGTATGCCTGCGGATGATATGCTGGTACCATGCCGGCGGCCTCATAGCTTTTGTCCTGGTACGGGGAAATCGGCGACATGGGAGAATGCGGGCGCACAGGGCGGTGAGGAGGTGACATTTCGTTGGCGTGCGGCTGTGCATGCGCGATGAGGCTGTCGCTCTCGTTGTCGCGGCGGGCAGGCCGCGGAGGCGGTCTCGAGGGCTGAAGGTAGGTGCTGCGGCGGAACTCGTGGGCGATGGGGAGGTGCTCCGTGCTCTTCTGGCCGGGTTGGTAGGCTGTGTCGCCCTTATCGAGGTCATCCATATCCAGGTTGGCGGCTGTCTTGTAGCTACGATCTTCCTTGCGTCGCTTCACACCGCAGAGGAGCCAGCGCATACCGCGACCAAAAGCCTTCACAAAGTCCCAAAGGTTCAGAGCGTTTCCAATGGCGCCGAAGCCAAGCCAGCCGCCAGACGGGGGAGAGTGCTCGTTCTCACGATGGGGAGCGTTGGGATCGCGGGAGTCGGGATTAGGGTAGTAGGTAGGCTTCGCGCCGGGGGCGTAAGGTCTCCATGGGAAGGCCCAAAGATGGAGGAGGGCGAAGAGAGCCATCTCGAAGCATAGTAATAGTGCAGGAATGCCGACCTTGATGTCGGGGTAGGCGAGGACTTCGTTCGGGTGGACGAGGTCTAGAGTCGATGTGGCGACAGAGATGCACGTCACTTGCCAAAAGGAGAAAAAGACAACGAGCTTAATAGCCAGTACTTTGAGGAAGGGTGAGTGCGGCGCAAGAGCCTCGCGCATTTGCACGTAAAACTGGATGACGCAGTACATGGCAATAGTAACGGCTAAGCAGTTGATTGAGATGACCTGGACTCATTAGTTGTAGCTCTCAAGAAACCGAAATCGAAGAACATACCCAGATGTGAGCAAAGACCGGGTTGTTGGAGCTTTCGCAGTAGCGGTGGAAGTACTGGGACACGACCGCGGTGATGGTCATTGCAACACGGATAAAGACATAGTGGTAAATACCAATCCAATTGATGTTGAACCAGGTTAGACCGCTCTTGGGGGTTCGCCACGGTCCCCTCTCACCACCACAACACTTGGCGAACCAGTTGAGGGGCCAGACCCAAGGTTTGATAGGATGCAGATTGCGGAAGTAGTCCTTCTGGGTGTGTAAGTCCGGGGCGAGGTAATGGCACATGAGCGAGAAGAAGGAAGCGATAGCGAAGGCCTCATAGCAGTCACTCATAACCTGGAAGTATACAGCATGCCAGTAGTAGTATAGCTGAAGGAAAGACGAGGCGGCGTAGACGGGAATCATGAACAAGATGCGGATGATCTGACGTTGCTCTCGTGGTTTCGTGTAGTTGTTGGCGTGCATGAAGACCAGATAGAGGGACAGGGAGATGGCGATGATGGTACATGATCCGGCAATGATAAGGGCGAGGTCGTGGAAGGTCAGCGGCCCCGCGATGAGGATCTCGGAGCCGGGAAGGACTGGAGCACGGAGACGGTGTTAGCTGAGGTATGCTTGGTAGGCGGGAGGTTGGGGTGGAGGGTTAGCAGGATGACGTACTCCTCATATCCTCTAGCGTTGAATTACACGTCAGATTCATCTCGACGGTTCGCCACCCTTGGGCGAGTGACCTTGAGGGGTCGGAGAGTTCGGCGAGAGGCAAAACAAAAGAAAACCCCAGCCGCTTAAGGGTGACGTTCTCGGTGTAGGTAGGTACCAGGTAGGACAGCGGAAAGCGTGATGGGTTGGGTATGTGATCGCCAAGACTCCGTGGGATGCAGGAACAGACCGGATGGCAGGTCTTGGCGGAGCTTGTTCGCTCGCTGGCTCGTGGCCGTTCGATGTCAAGGTCGCGCGCGTGGTCGCAGGCAAAAAAAAAAAGAAGAAAGGCGGTACGTCGGACGAGGAAGAATGGATTGGAAAAGGGGGAGAAAAAGATCAAATGAAGTTATTCCTCCTCTCTTGTCCGGTATGTTCCCAATTTCCTGAGCTTCTCCCTTCCCTTCCTCTCTTTCGTGCCCAGCTTTGTTCGAGTACGAGTCGCAGTTCGGTTGTGTCGTGTGAGGTCGTCTGGGTCCTGAACAATGTCGCAGGTCGATCCTCCTCTTGCAAGATTCCACAAAAAATTACCGGCCGTCGCGCGTGCGCAATTACAATCGTCGTTCCCCTCGAGTCCCTTCTTTCTTCTTTCCCCCTCTCGTCGTCCAATTCGATGTCGCACCAGAAGAATACAGTTGTCGCAGGGGAAAAAAAGGGGGTCGCGTAAACGGTCGTATCGCTGCTGCATTCGAGGTTGAAGAAAGGAACCAAATACGCACCGCAAAAGGATAAAAGCAAACCCAGCAACGGTCGTGAAAGCTGACAGCCAAGACGGCAACACCGGACAAAAAAAGTTGGGAAGAGGAGGGACAAAAGAGTAGGTAAGAGGAAGGAATGCGACAGCGGAGGGGCATGGCTCCGGGGGTTGGTAGGAATGAGAAGACGGGAAGGTCGATCGATGGTAACATACCGTTGCTGAGCTTCCCGTCCAGCACCCGTTTGTCGAGTGGCTGTGCCAAGGGTCGCTAAGGCGGCGCACTAAGATTACAGGGCCGCTGACGAAGGCACCGTCCACTCAGCAGCGAGACCCCTTCCGCCTCTGGGACAGCAAAGCAAAATCCTTCAGGGGGGTTCCCTTCGTATGAAGGCGCGCCTTCTGTCACCGCCATGGTCTTTGCTTCCAACAAATGTCATCACTCACACTGGATTCCATTGCCTCATCGTCCCGACAAGATACATATGGTCCTATGGTACCCGCTGCATGGTTGCGGATGCAAAGCTCTGCCACAGCCAGGCTTTCCACCTCGCATGGAAACCGGCATACCGGCATACAACAGCAACATTCACGAGGAAACGCGTACGTACACTTACGGGGCATCTTATTTGATTTTCAATAGGAGGTTAGGTATCGGGGACAAGGGGTCCCTCCCTCGCCCTCCCGCGCGGCCACAACCCGTAGACCGGCGGCATTAATTGAAATCAAATTAAAACTGCAGCACAGAGAGGCAACAACTTTTGTCACTCATCATCGTCGTACTTAGCGCCAACAATGAGAGCAAACTCTGGCCGAAGAAGGAGGATGATCAAACGCGCACAACCGCCATGAGACGAACACAATGGATATAAACCTATAACTACCTACCTATGTCGCAGGTACCCATGGGACCCGCGGGCTGGGTAATTGCCAACCCTAACGAGAAGCTGATGTCCAAGTTTGAGGGGCTGTTGGCCGCTGCACACCGCGGACACGGAACGGTTTGAAACCAATCGGGTATATTGTGTAAACGATGATTCTTATGTCCAAGTATCTGAGGTGAAGAACTGGCAACAGACCACGTTTGGTTCGAACTGCCCAAGCGAAAAACAGATGTTTTCAAAGGAACGTAGAGCGATAAGCACATGACCAATGTTTCCATAAGATAGGTCATGTTGTCAGCATAAACTTGCTCCTCTGAAATGGAAGGACGAAAAGCAACAAAGCGTCTCTAGAATATCCTCCGCAGGCGGCACAAGGGGCAAGGCCAGACCGACATAAATGTCAGGCCTTTGGATATCGTTTGCGTGGTAACTGTCAAGCAGAAGCCGGCGGTAATCTAATGACATTGATTTATTCGGGTTGTCAACTTCAAGACGAACCCCAGCGTTTCCAGAAGCAGCGGAGGATGAGACCGTGCGCAACCTATAACGCTCTCTGACCTTAGCCGCTGCGGGAAAAAGGCAGGACTCCGAGAGCCCGGGACACATGACTTGCAAACAGGCCTCGGAGGGGCGGAGGCGTACCAGTAGCATAGCACATCAGCGGGCTTCTCGCCCTTCATACAAGGCCTGTGAATTTCTCGGATCTGATAGATAATTTTGTCCAGACGTTCGGTGATTTGTTGCGTCGACGTATGAATGAACAGAAAAGTATTAGTAACAGCCCACCACCATGGAACATGCGTAAGTCATGATTTACTCCCCGCCCGGGCAACCGTCCCTCCAGATACTCCATTCCCTAACCATATCTAATCCCATTTCCTTCCTCACGCTTCTGATTTCAACATCTGTCATTCCTTCATATTTACCATACTCCCACTCTCTTATATCCTCAGTAACTTCTAGTCCCCTATAAGCAGCGTCAGGCAGAAGCAAGTCTAGAGTCTTTCTCGCCCTCATCCTTGGGCTGACTATAATTCGCACAAGGCAGAGAAGTTTGCTGGGGCTCACCAAGACCAAACTCATCGAGGAAACCTGCGCACAGCCCGCCGGGGTAAGATCAATATCTGTGATACCCATAAAGCAGCCCAATTTAGCCCACACCGTTTCCCCTACTTCCATGAGCGTTTGTTGATAGCGACCGATCACTAGAACAAGAACAGAGTACCGTGTCGCACAAGGAACACGCGAGGCGTTTTGGCATATTTGTCGGACATAATGGGAACAGGCTGGTGTTACAACTGGCTAGGTGGTGCTGGCTGAGGCAGAAGTGCAATCAATAATAACCGGGATTTAGTTATAATTTTAGTTATATTATAATTATATAGTAAATATTAATTTTATAAAGCTTCTTATATTAATACTAGCTAGATTAAGTATATAATATAATATATATTATTAAAATATTAATAATATATATAGTTATACTTAGTATAATATATTATAATATTATATATTATAATTATAATATATAATAATAAGTATAGAATAGTTTATAATATATTTTTAATATATAATATAATAAACTTATTTATATTATAAAGCTACTTAGAAATAGCTTTAAAATAACTTTATAAAAAGAGAAATATTAGTTAGTATTATAGTAGAGAATTATATTTAAGTAGTTTTAGATTTATAGAACTAAGCTCTTAGTAAAGAGGAGTATTATAACTATAAATAGCACTATACTATAGTAAGTAAGCTATATATAGTATTATATTAAGTTATATATAAATCAGAAAAATAAATAGTAATATAAAAGCTAAATAATATATAAAGAGCACTAGATATACTATAATTAAGTAAAAAAAATAACTTTACTTATCTAACTAAAAGTAATATACTTATTTAACTCTTATTTCTAAACCCTAACTGCATATATGAGGGATCCTTATTATTACAGCTCTAGCTAGGTAATTTTAAAACAAACTTGTCCTTAGTAATTATAATATTACTCTCGCGCTAAGAAGGAAACCTTTTTACTGTTGGACGCATAACTCCAGCGACTGCCATATAAAGCCTGCCGTCTTTGTCGCTGCCCGGAACCAAGTGGTGACACATTCAGTGCTCACGACAGTTCAGCTCGACCAGACTGTACCACCCTCCCCGCCCCTCGGTGACCTATTACGTGTCGCTAGAGTGTCGTCACTCATGAACTGTGTCCTGTAAACACGTAATGGTGTCAATTGTTACTGTCCGTAACCAACCTCATCCATCCAGTCGTTCGTGGCTGACTCTCGTTCTTGCTCACGCTTCGCTCATGTACAGTTGCCGCCGGCCATTATACATCTAGACCACCGGCCAAATCTCATAACGAGATCGGAGAAAACCTTTGTCTATAATCGCTCGGCGCTGCTCTTCATGTTATCGACCAGTCCTTCGCTCCTGTCTCACGTGCTCATGACGTTGTCGACTAACGCGAGTTGAAAGGGATGTAACGAATCGAAATTATTGGCAGCCATAGATCGGCGCCCTCACGTCGCCCTTCCGATGTGTGTTCGTGTCCGCGGCCCAGTGGCCTGATACCCATGCTATATCGCTGCAGGTTTCGTCGAGCTTCCACGAGGGCCCTCCCGATCCAAGTGTTCCCGTGGGGGCTCCTCATCCAATGCCCTTCCGCGTTGTGTCCGGTGAAATCAAAGCGAAACGCCACCCTGGTATCTCAAAAGTGCAATGCAAGACCAAAATGTGTGCCCGGGCCGAAATCGTGTGCGTCGTAAACGATGAGTATCTTCATCCTGACCCGCCCAAAGTTGTCATCCTCTCTCATTCAGGATCCGGATTGGTCGCTCGCAAAACAGGTTTGTGAACTTTTCGGGAGTAGTCTTGGTCGTCGCGCAATGTGTTTATGCTCTCGGCACTTTTGTTGTTCACGTATAGGCCTCTTCCGAGAGGTTCCATGCGGGGATCGTGTGCCATGAGTCGACTGCGTCGGTGGTCACTGGTTGAGTCGGCATCCCATCGTCCACCATCAACGGTAACCACCATTTCCGGGTTGCGCGGTGAGCTGGTCATACCAGCCGAGCTGCCGCGGTGGCTCGGTTCGTCGTACTTCTCATTGTCCCTGCGTTGCTTGCGTCGTCTGAAGAACCAGAAGAGGAACATTCCTGCGAATGCCACCACAGCGACGATGACACCTACCACGATTCCGACGACGGAACCTGTGCTGATTCCGTTCCCTGATGAATTGCTTCCGGGTGCCAACTCCGACGCGCCAGTTGCGCCTTCTGTACCCGTGGCAGTCGGCGTCACGAACACAGTCCGTACAGTGCCGTCGGCTGTGATAGTCTGAACCGTCGGTTTAGGCTTGCTCGATGTCTGCATCCAAAGTCAGCGCCCGCTTTCTCCAACAACGCTCATTGTCATCTGTGAAACCAAGAATCGGACGTGGCGAGCTGCTGGGATCGAAGAGGCATACAGGTGAGGTTGAAGTTGAGGTGGTCGTCGGTTCTGGGTCGGGCGTTGTCGTCTCCTGAGGTTTCTCAGTCTCAGTTACTGTGACTTGTACGGTTGTTGCAGGAGGGGCCGGAGGGGCCTGGTTCCAGACGATTAAGCCAGGGCATCACACAGTTTGGTGAGTGGGTGGGAGACTTGAATGATGCAAAATCGGGCAAAGTTTCCACAAAATCACGCATGGTATTCACGAGGGGGTTCGCGGGGACTACTCACTGGTGTTGTTGAGGGAGCCTTAGTCGTGGTGGTGTCGCCTGAGCCGCTGCCCGCAGTGCTGGTAGGCGTCTTCGCAAGCTGCAGGTATCCGTACCAGTTCGGTCTTGAACCACATCTTTCGATGTCGTATCCAGGGCAAATGTCATTGCATTTGTCCTCGACCTCGGCTTCAGTCGAAGCAGCCGGGGCAACATCAGAGCACCAGCATGATTGATACTGGACAATAGCAAAAGCGGAATTTTTGCCTCTGCAGAAGTCCTGACATAGTCCGTTCGTCTGCCAAATACTCAAGTCTGTGCCGACATGTTAGGAACAGGATTCTCATCTAGATTCAAATTTTTGAACAAGTGGGTTGGAGAAGCACCAACGAGACGTGCCAATAATTTGCAAAGCCATCGAAGTGCCCCAACGTTCTCAGAAAGGGTAAACGTACTTGCGCTCATGGAGGCCGTATTCTGGCTAGAGCAGAGCGTCTGCTTCAGCTGACGAGGCTCAAGGAGCCTGGGATCGGGACTCGCTCGGGCCAGCGCGAACCAAGAAAGAAGGACGAGGGCGAGAATGCCGCGGCATCTCTTGATTTGGTCGGTGAAAGCCATGTTTGCAGTGTCGCAATGGGCAGACCTGAAAAACGAGTCCAGTCAGCGGTGTTCTTCCAAATTTGAGGGGGCGATGTGAATTTAGGTTCGGGCAAAGGCTCGGAAGCGATGATGGTGTAAAAGTCTGTAACTCACAATTCCCGTCACAAAGCTGACATCTGACGCCTGGATCGGCCGGTGGGCAGCGGGAGGAAAGGTTAAAATCCCAATTCCCAATGTGCGATGTTGTGCCTGTCCTACACGACCACGCAGGGCATTCGGGAAACCGCACAGGAGTCGACGCTGAAGCGAGAATGGCAACAAAGACGTCCCAAATGGTCGAGCTGCTCGAAAAGTCGGAGGATATATTTCTTTAGGAAGAAGAGCTTTCAGGTCGTGCCTACTCGAATAAGGATATGGCCGGCAGGGCGGGACGAGATGGTAGGAACGAAGGTAGTAGGAGCCGTGGCGTTCGTACAAGATTTGTTGGCGCCAAGTGTGGACCGGGCGAGAAAGGTTCCGGATGAAATCAAGATGAATCCCACCGATTGATACTAGCAGAGCAGCCGAGCAGCACGAATTGACTGGATGATTGCCCCTAGAGACAACTAGCGCGTGGATTGGGAATAAGAATTGGGGACCTGTGAGACAAGACCACCGGGTGCGCAACACAGCTATGGTATATTACGGTGCTCCCTCTTAGCGAGAGAGAGATGGTTCCTGGCGTCTATGTCCCGTTGTTGAGACGTAGTTAGGGGAGCTGCACGAGGTCAATCGGGCAGTCGGGCAGTCGGAATGATGCCGTCGTGGTGACAAGGCGTTCCTCCCAGAAAGGTGCCAGTCGGGTCGGGTGAGGAGGTGAGGTGAGGGTGAAGGTTGCAAGTGGTGATGGTCAGGTAGTCCCGGATAGAAAAGAACCAGGAGCTGAGAGGAGAGAAGCGAAAGAGGCAGGCAAAGAGGCAAGCGAGTGAAGTGGTTGGTGCCAAGCAGCACAATTGGTACCCGGTAGCCGTGGAGTACTATCTGCAGCTGCAGCGAACGGCACCGATAGCAGCAGCAGCAATAGTAAGACCCCAAGCAAGCAAGGGCAGGGTAGCGAGAGACGAATGCTTGCTGCAGTGAAGCGATTGTGGTGTTTTTTTTTTCCCGGCCTCTCCAGTAGCCGGGGGTATGCTGGGCTCAGCAACGAAGGCAAAGGCGGGAGATGCGGAGTAAGGTAAGAATAACAGAGAGGCAAGGAAAATAGCAGGCGAGAAGCGAATGGAGCTAAACTGAAATGTGGAAGAGGGTAGGGAAGAGAAAGAGGAAGAGGAGAGAAAGAATGTTCCAATATCGAAGAAGCAGGTGGATCAACCAGAGAGGGAAGTTACAGGTAAAAAGGCAGAAGCCGGGTCACGGCTGCAGCAGGCGCACCAGCGAAAAGTACCTTTCAATTACCTTAGCTTGGCTTGGGAAGGAAGGAAAGTGACTGACACTGGACTGGGAACAGAAGGAACGCTAGCAGCTGGGAAATCAAGACCAAGACAGACGGACCACGACTTGGAAAAGCATGCCCGTGGGCGTAGTACACTAAGGTACCTTAGGTTGGTCACATATTGGCGTCCAGTGGATATGGGCGTGGGCGTGGGCGTGGGCGTGGGTGGTTGGAACTTGCAGAAAGAAGTGGGCTTTTTGACGTGACCGGGGTCCTTCCATGAGTCCAGGACCAGGAAGGAGGAACACGGCGCGACAACCAACCAGAAGGCAAGGGGCAAGGACGAAGACTGCCTCGGGTTCGGGCAGAATGGGGTTTCTGGGTAATCACCAAACCACACATCCCAGCGCCTCACCTCAATCCCAGCCGCCCGTCTTCGAATTGGATCGCATATTGTGCTGTGCCGAAGCTGCAAACACCTCACTCAGTCTTGGAGCTGTTGCAGCCGCAGTGGACGGGAGCCCTCGATGGCAGACTGGCGGTGGCGTTAACGGTTAAAATACGTGGAAACCTCACACGACAGCAACAGATTATGAAGAAATGCCTTGCACAGACGATACGTGTTGAGATGATAGGTGATGTTCCCGTTGCTATTGCTCTCGTCCGCATCACCGTTGCATTCGCATTCACCACAAAACCGGACTCAGTACCTACCTTGGTAGGTAGGAGCAATTGGTCCTTCCTGTTGAGGGTTTTTTTACTTTCCCTCTCTCTCTCTCGCTCTCTCTCTTCTTTTTTTAAAAAAAAATATATTTCACAATTCCACACACAAGACCCGTTCCGTCCGCGGCCTGCCTCATCTGCCTTATCCATATCACTCTCCGACCTGGTCTCCCTTTCTTTCTCACTGCCCTATGGCAGGGAACCAAATGCTAACACCCAACCAGCCTAGGCAACACGCAGTACACGTACGGATACAGAGCAATCGGCTCGCTAAATGGCGGCCAACGTCGACGCGATATCCCGGGCGCAGCCACTCGAGAATCCGCCCGCGCGGCCGGCGCATCCATCCCGGTCTGTCCTGATGCAGTTTAGCACTTGTCAGGCGTGCAGGGTTTCGATGAACATCGAAATCAAACGCAGAGTGCAGAGCGCGGACGGACCGAGTGAGCAGTCCGAGTGGATAGACAGACGCCGTTGACTCTTGAGAGAGAGAAAGATCGGGAGTGAGAAGAAGAGCAATGTCCTGAGTTCTGAACTTCTGACCTTTATTACCGCCTAGCATCCGATCCCTATCCCCTTATTTCTACTCTCGATGTTTCCCCACCCCTTCTCAATGATCTGACCGAAAGATTGTTGCTGCTGCTGCTGCTGCTCCTGCTGTTGGCTGTCACTGCGCGACCGGCGCTTCCAGTATCTTAGCTGGCGAAACACCCCTGCTCCTGCTAATTGCTACACTACACCTATTTCTGTTGCCCCCATTCCCCCCTGACACCATGTCGAATGTCGTCACTCCCCACCCTCCAAGAATCGATGCACAGACCATGTCACAATGGCAGCGGCGATTAGCTGATAGGTGGATCTCGCGAAGAAACACTGTGAAGATACCTTACCTACAACGGTACGGAGTACCTGACCGATGTTTATCCAGCAGGCATGATGCCAGCATTCCTCGCCGTAGCCCGGCTGCGAACCTCAGCTGCACCGCGGTAACAAGCGAGCCTCCAGACTGGCATGGAATTCTCCAATCCTTCCCCAAACCGCGCCGAAAGTGAAGCGCTGGGAAACAATTCGCGAGCCACCTCGCTGAGATGCGCAGTGGACAATAACAGGACGAAGTCCGCATCCGACTGGCGTCCCCCATCCAATTTTGGAAGAATTGCGCCGCAGCCTCTCAGCTCTTGCTTGTTAACCTTTATGTCCGAAGAAGAAGAAAAAACGGGGTCTTTTCCACGCCGAATGATGAACGAAAACTTAGCTCTCAAGAATCCGATATGTCTGAGTCGGGTCATTACCATTTAACTGCGTCAATACGAACAATCTGAAGCAGGACGTGGACAACACTGTCGTAACAAGTTCCAACATTCGACAACAAAGCAAATACCTGCGCAGACCCTCGCTCGCTTCGCTTGCAGATGAGATAGACACATAGATTCCAATCCCGTCGTCTGGATCTTATCCTTTTCATCTCTTTTCTTATTTCGGCCACGTTTTGTTTGCACCTCTCAAACAGAAACGATGACCTTTTGAGCCTTTTGTCCCGCCTAGCTACATAATAACCTGAAGGGGGTTTAACGTGCTCCTGCTCTTCATTGCGCGAAGGTAATTGCTCATTGATCAACTACTGCTGCTGATCCAATCAAGCCTTGCCTTCATCCGGTCCTTACCCATAGAGTACCTACCCTGCCAACTGTTCGAAGAACACCTTTAATCCGAGGCCCATCAAGTTTGTATTATTCGCGTCGCCAATACGAGAAAGCCCGGTGCTGCCGGTTGACTCGGACACGCGCAAATAACGGATACTGAAGCCTACTCTAGGACACTTCCTCGCCCGATTCCACTCCCCTTTTGGTGGTTGACCTGGCGCCAAGGTCTGTCTTACCGACGACCTGTCGCCCGATGCTTATCGTCTCTTGCTTTTCCCCGGACTCACGATCATTTCTCTCGCCGCCCCGAGACGGCCGAAGTGATTCTGGCCGGCCACTGGAACGTCGAGTCATTTCCGTTCGTTCCATCAAACTCCATTACTGCCCGGTTATTTCGGCTCAAGTTCTCAACCGCCGCCGTTTTCGCCCCCGGCGACCCTGAATCTCCTGCAGTCTGATCATCATTTCTCGTCATGACTGTTTCTCTTGTTTTCCACGTCCCACTCACACCCAACAACGAATGCACCCTTCACGCCGATAACAGCCTAGCACTGCTGCAGATTCGCATCTTGACCCTCCCGCCACCATCGACCCTCCGTGTTCAACATCTTCATACAGAATCCGTACTTAGCAGCCGTCCGCCCCCGCCCCCTCCGACCTTCCGGCGTTGAGGCGCTGCATCTGGTTACACCCTCAACGCTCCCTCAATGATGCCGACGACTTGTGTGCCCCTTGGCCGCAAATGGCCCCAATCGCCCCCTTTGCCCGTTGGAACCATTCATTTGTGAGTATCGCTTGGCTTGGAAAGGTCCAGGGGAAAATCAACGCCAGCGCCGGCGCCAAAATAACACACGGCAGACCTTACCGCCTTGGTCTTGGTCTTGGGGAGGGGCTCTTAGGCCGCCTGCTGCCCTGCTGTTGTTCCTACCACGGTTTTCAGTGTTCACCGTCGTCGTCCCATCTTCTTTCGTCATCCATGTCACTAAGAAAGCCACCAAGAGCCGAAGCCACCGTCCCGTCACATTAAAAGTCCGGACGAATGTGCGTCTCGCGCCGCTCGGACATTGCAGCATATCTTGATGACCAAGCCTATCGCATTACCCCTTACCGGCGCCGGCAGTGGTTGCACTCATCCAACAGTGGGAAGAGGCGGCGGGGGTCAGCCTAACCTTGACTTTGCATTCCAGATGTCGTCTTCTCAAAGGCCGCCAATTTGCCGAGGCCTATACAATCTGAGCGAACGCTTCAGTGGGTTTTGGGCTTCCATTCAGCGGTTTACGGAGAAATGACCACTCGCTCGCCCCAATCTTGGTCGTGCTGCAATATTAGGTTGCATGAGAGAGCCGTTCACGGGCATGTGTCCTGCTCGGCATCGCGAGCTGACCAACGCGTATTGGCGTAGTCAGAACGATGCAGTCAAGCTGTTTTGGTTCGAGTGCTAGAGAAACACACACACACACACACAGAGAGAGAGATAGGCAAGGCATCAATCTGGACGAGTTTGAGTCAGTAGGTACGGAGTTACCTCGCGCAGTTCCGCACGTTGTTCAAAAAGGATCAGCTGAATTCCAGCACAACATCACGCATGCGTCGTGCGGCAGCAGACCTCGTCGACTCCGAAGTGTGGGAAGTCTTCCAAAGTGTCGCCACACGATGGAGAGAGGTTGGTGATACGAAGAGTTAGGCCGCCCTCCCGACTGCGTGGTGTTTCGTAGCAAGCCCACGATGACTATGCTCTTAGTAACGAACTCTCAAGACTCACACGGCGGAGGACTCCAAATCTCCCGACATGGCGTGTCCCAGCATGTCATTTGCTCATTAGGCCGCAAAAGCAGCCAACCTGCTTGTGTGATCATGAACCTTGGCCGACTTCTTCTAGTGCCTTTTGCCACCCTTGGCCGACTTCTGTCGACGTACAACTACGTACAAGCAACTAAGTGGGTGGCAAAAGGCACTAGAAGCAACTAAGTTGTCTGTCTGATGTTGCTTGCCATGTCTGTAATCTCATGCGAGCTACCGCATAGCGGCCAACTCCAAAGAAAAAACTAAAACCACATACGCAAAAAATAAAAAGGCAATTAGCACAGGAAGCACAAGAAGCAGAGCAGCAAGCAATATCGCTGTTCGACTACTATGACGCGATGAACAAGATTCCACAAGATGCTCTTCTCTCGATAGACAGTCGACTCCCATAGGGACCCCCTTTTACAAGCACACAGCGGAGGCGACAAGGTCGCACCGCATCGTAGCCCCCGTTGTCGGTTCTTTGACTATTCCGCGAGCCCCCCGTCCGCCGCCCTATCTTTCCCATTGATTTCGACAACGACAATCTGCAACAACGACGATCGCAAAAAGTCCCCAAGAGCTCTTCTCGAACGCACGGCTCCTGCGCTACACCAGAGTCCCGGATTACATACGTGCCGACACCGCTGGTGGGATCTTGGCCCGCCCCGAGACGCTCATTTGGATGACGATCAATTCTTTGGAGGCTCAGGCTCTTGTCGTTCGTCGACATCAACCTCCAGGGACCTGGGTGCGCGCGATTGGCGAATTGGGTTGATTTGAAGGGAGACGAGGGCGAGCTGCCGCGTGAGGGTGGGTGGTAATGCATGCATGCATACGAAAGGGATGGAAATGGGCTAAGTTCGGCTTGGGGGGGGTACGAGACGCACCGGATCACCGCTGGGCGTAAGTTCTTCTTGTCTCTGGCTGAAGGAAGCGGCGACTGGTGAAAGAGAGGGGGAGAGGGGGGGGGGGGGGGGGGGGGGTCAGAACTTCAATAATACATCATCTTCCCGTAGCGGTTGACGACGTGAGTTGGCAGCGGGTAGGTTTTGTGTTGGGCTGACGGGTTTGAAGAGCTTTGCTTATTTGAATCCTCTCACCAAGACGCCAGACGGTAGAATTGTAGTATACGCAGTAGATGAGGTGTTCAAATCAGAGCTGCGGGAGGATCTACAACTTGCCCCCCCTTCCCCCCTCTCGGCTACTTCAATGGAGGGGAGAGCGTCGTCGGTTAGTGCATCGCAGAGATACCTGGCACATATCAAAGTTCTCCAATCGCCCTCCATTTGCCAGAAGAGGGCTAACGATGCACGCCCAAGATACGAGCTGATTTCTTTTCGAACTTTGAGGGGCTGCTGACGTCCTCGCGACAATGCTACCTGTTCATAAGCAGTTATCAACCACTTGGTGGTCTAGTGTATTAATAAAGATCCTTGATAATGCCAGTGCTGGATGGGCCTTGGATTCGAGATCTCGGTGAGGCTCGGTGGGCGAATCCTGCCATGTATCCCATCTACCGAGTGGCAATGTGACACACTGCAGTCTGTGCTGGGGGCTCGTATCCACGCAGAAGCCAGCATCAGCAATCTTCAAGATGCAACAGAACGATGTGACATGCTGGAGACTCCTCAACCCCATTTTCCACCTCGCGTTGTTCCTCTTCCGCCGGCATAGATCCGCCCGCCCGGTAGGAACGACTCTAACGATCCATCATCAGCTAACCGCGGCGCGACCACTTAGTCATAATACATTGGACATAGCAGAACCTCAGTGAGCAGATTCTCAGAATCTGCGTGGTGAACCTCAAACATTGTAGTAGTACAGGAACGAAATAAACGTGCCTAGGCGGCTTCAACCCCGCTTCACTCCAGGCCTCATGCGGCGCCGCTTGCCGAGGTCTGCGGCGAAAGGGGGAGAACCCAACCCCTCCCAATTGAGAGGCAGAACAGTCGCCTCTTCTAACGACTCGCAGACGTTAGGACTGCGAAGCCTCTGCGGATTGTCTTGCATTGGAGAGAGGGATTCACAGCATCGTGCGAGGGGACACAGAGTAAGTACACCACGGTGCAGGTCATACCCGCCGACGACACTACGCCTAGCGGATCGCAGTGGGGAACGGTTAAGTACGTCTGGTTGGCATGGGTTGGAAGTTATGGATCGCGATATGCGGTCTGATTGATTTCCAGCCAGGGAGGAACTCACTAGCCACGCTTCCATTCATTAAGCCCTCCTCGATAGATACACTTCATGCACTTCAACATCGCTGTCAGCGAGTGTGGCTGTCTCGTTGGACAATCTTTCGGCCGAAAAGAGGTCTGCTGATAAGTCTATGCATGTGTAAACATCTAGCCATCCTCACAACGCCGCGTCGAGCGGGAATCGCAAAACAACCCAGTCACCTTTTTCTACTTGAAACGTGGGGGACTTTCCCAGCCGAACTTCCGGTGACCGGATTTCTTCTGAGGCCCTCTTTGTGTGATTGTTGTAGTATACACCGCATGTCCTGTGATCGACCGCGTCGTTGCGTTTTGTTTGTACGACTATGCGAGTCTTTCCCCGCCACGAAGCATGGCCATCAAGATGGAGAAACAAAAGCTGCAGATCGTTGATGCATGGAGGGCCTTTGAGATTTCGCAAATTGTCCATCAGAGGAGCCCCGTGGGCCCCGGCGCACGTCGCCCTTTGACCGAAGGAACCTCGAAAGCAGATGGACCGCCGTGCGCTATGCCACCGAAGCCCGCGCGGGGTCCGTATCGCCCTGGCATCCCCGCAAGGACCGGGCGCTAGGTGCCGGTGCCGTCCTCCCCCATTCCTCAACCACAGAAATCTCCTTAGGAGCTTTGTCTCGAGCTCCTTGCTTCGCATCAAATACTGAGGGGGAGAAAGAAAAACCATTCCCGTGAAAGAGCGACCTCGTTTGCTTGACGACTCAAGCCTCGTAGCGCCATCCAAGGATCTTCAGCCCAGGGGCAAAAGACGCTATGAACGTCCAGCGTCCTAAACGGACTCGGCCCGGGGGGCAGCTTTAATTCCGGATCAACGTCGGCGCGACGCCTCATTCCGTCGGGCAACCGTCAATGCCCTCCTGAGGCTGTCCGACCTCCAGTAATTTGCCCCTGAGAAAGTCATGATTTGAAATTATTCCGACTGCGAGTGCAGACAGTTCAGTTTCGTTTTGCGAAATACGTCATTTTTCATTTTCGCCTCGCAATTAGAGCAAGTCCTGTTTTCGAATAGACTTTCGGGGATCGTCTTGGAAACGGGGCATCTCCAGGTCTCCCGCCGTGCCGGAGACTACGCGCGAGACCGCCGTTACACCGAGTGAGGCTCGACACTTCCGCGCCGCCGCAACGTCGCGGACATTCCGGATCCGCCGGCCGCTCTCTCTCATCTCACCTCATCTCACACGCCGATCCGGACTCTCTCACTAAGTGAGCCTTCACACACAATCACTCACTCATCTTCCCCCCCCCCATTTCCTCTCCCTCTTCGCTCAAGATGCGTTTCCATTGCATGCCCCTTCTCTACGTCGTCTCCTTCTTCCTCCTCATCTCAGCGCTCTTCTCCGTCCTCCTGTCCCTGGCGCCATGTTTTGTCAAGTCCAAAAACCACTGCTACCGCGGCTATGAATCACACCACTCCTTCGACGTCGACAAGGCCGACCACGCAGACTGGATGAAGGCCATCCCGGACGACGCGAACCTCACGAGCCTGTCCATCCCCGGGACTCATGACACCATGACCTTCGACCTCCGCAACCAGGTCTTCCAATGCCAGAACAACAACCTCTCCACCCAGCTCAACGCGGGCATGCGGTACCTCGACATCCGCGGCCGCCTGGTCAACGACTCAATCCAGATCTACCACGCCTCCATGTACACCGGCCACTCCTACGCCAGCGTCCTGCTCACCGTCTTCGACTTCCTCGAGGCCCACCCGAGCGAGACCGTCGTCATGCGTCTCAAGGAGGAAGGCAAGCCCATCGGCAACAACACAATGACCTTTGAAGACGCCTTCAATCACTACCTCCACAACGACACCCTCACCTCGCCGGGCGCCCTCGCCCACTTCCACGCCCACGACCCGCGCAGGCCCTTCCCGACCCTCGCCGCCCTGCGCTCCAAGATCTTCCTGCTGCAGAACTTCCCCTCAAAGGACCCCAAGTCGCCCTACGGCGTCGTCTGGGAGTCCTCCGACATGGTCCTCGAGGACCTCTGGATCATCCCGAGCATGGACCACCTCTTCATGAAGTGGGAGGCCATCGAGAACGCGCTGCGCCGCGCCGCCACGGCGAGACCGACCAACCGCGTGCTCTACCTCGCGCACCTGAGCGCCTCCGTCGGCGTCCTGCCGATCGAGGCCGCCGCCGGCAACCTGAACCACACCGTGGCCGGGATGAACGACCGCACGGGCGACTGGCTCGCCGAGAACGTGGGCGCCGCCGAAGCGGGGAAGACGGGGATTGTCATCGTAGACTTCCCCGGCCGGGCCCTGGTGGATGTAGTGTTGGCGCGGAATACGGCACTAACGGACCGTAGCGCGGACCTGTGAAAGCGGGCGGTGGCCTCCCCCCCAACCCCCGTCGAGCCAAGCCTATGAAGAAATGCCAGAAATGTTTGTTTTTTTGCTGTAAATTGTTGCACCGTTCCATCTAGCTCGTCGCCATCATTGTCCGTTCGTTGTCGTCATTCATCGCTTGCCTACCCCCTTTCTCTCCACAGAACGAACGCACTTCCACGATTCATTCACTCGTGTTCCTGGACAAACGCCACTCCATCGTGCGCTAGGAACTCATCCCCATGGATTCGGACATGGGGAAATGGACACAATCCCGATTCATTCGGGGCTGTTTGTGTGAGGGGAGGGGAGGGGAAAAAACAGAGCGCAAAGGTCGAGTTCGCACATGTCCTTTACGCGGCCTGGGGGGTCCCGAAATGCGCGCGGTAAACGGTCCCCACCTCCGAGATGAGGATCTTCGGCCGGATGGTCGACCTAGCGTCGGATGCCCGCCGATCCGCGCAGCTTCCGAAACGGCGGCGGCGGTTTGTCTCTGGGGCCTTTTCCCCTACCCACCTTTCCCTCTCCCGTTGTGGTTCCATGGATCGGATGTCTCTGTCATTCGTTTGACGGGGCGATGGTCTAGTCACGCGACACACGGCTTGTTTCCCCCTTTTTTCGATACCCGGTCGACGCCTTCCCTTGGAATTCGGGCCGTTGGGGCGGGAAAAGGATTGAAACCGTGTTTCCTTGTTTTTGGTCTGTGGTGTTTGTTTCCATTACTGCCGAATCGTTCGGGATGCTTGGACTGACTCGGGGGGGGGGGGGGGGGGGGATCTTCGATCATAAGACGCAAGCGGATTTTCAATTTCTAGACGCACACATTATCCGATGGCTTGTTTTCTACGCCGGTCTCCCCACCACCATTACGGCTTATCCCCTACCCCTTGTCGACGCCAACTACGCAAGTGGCGGTTTCAGCTCCATTTTGCCTTTTATTTTTTTACGCGAAGCTGTTAGACTGGAGGCTTTTTGGTGTCTGTCCTGCTGAGTTCTTTTCCCATCCATGGCTGCCGCTGGAGGAGATCAGTAGCGATCTTCAGGAACGGGTCGTCGCCGATCGGAAATGTTATGGAGCATAGGCCGGACCTCTCGGAGACAGGGAGAGGACACGCGAGTAATGGGCTTGAGGCTGACGGCAGAGGCCCGGGGTTCTGGGTTTAAGGCTGCAAAAGCGACCCAGCCGAAAGACAATCTTCTCAACAGAAACTTGTTTTGAGCGTTTGGTTGGCTCATATGTTGGTTCCCTTCTTACATATCCGTAGAACACATCCCGTTGTACCATGGGAAGGATTTCGGAACCCTTCCAATGGTGGGAGGCGTTATAATACTGATTCCCTGGCGGTTGGATATATGTGGTAAAGAGACGGGTTTACATCGAAGGAGATCCTGCTGGCGTTGACGCCAGGGGTGGTTTCCACAGAACAGAGGGCTGGGAAGCTCGCGGTTAACATAATCAGGGTTGTACAGAGACCTAACGCATAGAGGTGGTATGACTTGTTTGGGCTTTTTTGGAAGACGGCATTGCGTGGCGTTATCTGATTTGGTACGCGTGGAGTCCCAAGTAATTGATACTGTCTGAAGCTCAACTTTCATATCACCCAAATCCTGTAAGAGTGAAGTTGTTTTGCTAACCGCGCAAGGCCCCTCCTGACCTTATAGCTACGTGAAGATGCTCAAGACGAACACGCCGCTATCATCCACGGCATCTACCACAACACGATTTTTGCTAAATGGCGGGCGGGACCGTTAGGACATCGATCATGAGTAGCTCTATCAACACCGCCATCATTGCACGCTTCGTTATGGTCAACGGCTTGTTTTATACATCATAACCTTCCGCCCTGACAAGGACTACGTGCCCGCAATGATCTGGTGGTACCTGCTACTGGTGAAAGAGACGTTGAAGGAACTGGTCCGTCGTCGGATGGACGTGTAGGTATCGGTGGTTATGGCATGTATGTACCGCGGGAGACTATAACGAGCTCTGGGATGAGCTTGCTTTGGAGCTGTGCTGGGAGCTTTTGGATTAGGTGTAGTAGAAACAGATGTCGCTGACCGAATAGACCTAATAGAAACCTCTATACCGACTATCTGGAGTAATGGGCTAATGATCTGGTGAGAGATGCTGCTAATGTGCGAACGAGAGATATAAGTGTGAGTATGCGGCGGTCTGTGATAAGGAGTCTACAACGACTTGGCTTAATCTGGTGGTTACTGCGCGGCAGTTCTCGTTGATGACTTGTACCCTGATTGCTCTGTTTATTTAGTGAGTGGGCAGGTGAACGCGACGGGTTGGGAGTTGTTAGCGGGAGGAAGAAGGTTTCAGTCTGTTTTCAAGACTTGATGTAGGCAGTGACATTCCTGGAAACAGCTCAAACAACTCGAAATGATACCTGATTTGGTTGGTATCTGCTCACTTTCCGAGGGGAAACGGCTTCTGAACTTTTCCTACTTGTGTGCCTTCTTTATTGACGTCGGGCTTTGCGACACATCATCCCACATTCCCGCTTGATACGCCCAGTACAAACCCTAACAACAGCATAATGGACGACAACAAATCAAAAGTCACAACTTACATCATCCGCCGAATTACAATGAGGCTGTTGCAAGATGCACCAGACCCTTTTGATGCCATTTCGTGAGTTGGTCCGTACCCACTTTGACACATGCTGAAAACCCAACTTGCGCATTACGTCCTGCTGCTGGGATGGGGGTTGGATCCTCTCGCATCTGAAATCTCGTAAATGCAAGCCTCCGAGTGAAGACCAAATACTAAAGGGGGCGTTGAAGTCGCTGGCTGCAATCATGTCTGAAGTAAGGAGAAGACAGCCGGCGATGAAGGAGTAAGTTGCTTCCAGATGCTTTGGTCCTCCTCGACATCGTGTGTAAGATCAGAGCGTAGTTTTGCGGAAGGATAGAATACTAGCTAGAGTCCAGGACGTGGTTCAATGGGAAGCTTGGTTGTACAATTCATCCTACGGCGAGGAAGTCCCCCATGACTAAAACCGCCGCAGACCTTTTTACCGTCTACCAATAACGCCCTTGAACCGGTGCCAGCCCCTTTCCCACACGATCCCGTTACATCTACATCATACAAGAACTTCTCTGCGTGGACTCCCCTTTAACCCGATGACGGTCATGGTGTAAGTCTAAGCGATCTCTCTAATCCAGTTTTTCTTTTACAGTGGTCGCGGGTCCAGGCCGATTGTTTCTAGTGGCTGGCCGACTTCTATCTCCCATGCAATGGAGAGAGGCGTCGTTGTTGGAAAAAGAGTAGTGGTTGGGTATCATAGAAGAGTAATTGCCGTCTGAATTAAAAGCATGAGTCATTATGTATGCGTGGGCGATGATGCATGTCTTTCTGAAAGAGCCGCATAGTCGGAATTCGTATGGGTGACAACGCCAGGCAGAGAGGGTACTGATGTGGCTTGTCCCTTCTTTCCAGGCGTTTTCCCCAACTGGTCCGAGGGACGAGAACCTGTGTTTTGACACGGAGTGGATTTGTCTTTGTATCTGAAATCTGAATTCGACCTCCATCCGCTTGACCAGTCGTCCAAAAAATGTGCAAAGTAAAATAATAGTAGCAGTGTAATGAGTGTTCGTCGCGGTTTTGTGTGGTCCTTTTTGCCCATTTGGTGCCGCGTGTCGTCGTATCGACCCCAATGATTTCTTCTCTCACCCTTCGCAAGTCACACCTTTCTCTCTCTCTAGTCGATTATCATCCACGGCCTCCACGGCCTAGTCGGGTTTCGTCTTGTCGCACTTCAGAAGCGAAGACCGTACTAACGTCTCTGCCTCTTCTCGCGATCGTTCAGACCGGCGGCGTCTTCGCTCCGACGCTTCCGACCTCGCTCTTCTCGTGGTTCGCGTCGATCATCGTTCTGCCTCGATCCACCCTCGCGCTGTCCTCTAGGTGCACCTCGCGTGTTCCCACCCCACTCCTCGTTTCTTCCTCCCGAACCAGTTTCACCACGACCCCCATCACCACGCTCACCACGATGACGTGGCTCGCGTCCACCGGCACCTCCTATGCTCTCGCGACTGCTGCCGTGCGCATTGTTGGAATGAGTATCTCTGGTGCTGCCAGAGGGCTCACGCCCCGACCGCCTCGGCTCACGCTCCTCACGATTGCTCGAATGGTCTTGGGCGCCAGATCTCCGCTCTCTATACTCACGCGGTTCCTTCGGTTCCCTATCACGTCCCGCACTACGTTCTCGCTCGCGGCTGCTTCGTCTAGATTGTCGGCCGCGCTCTGAGCGATGCTCCCTACGGCTGCGTTCGTGCTCGTTTCTTAAATGATCCTCTCCATTGGGCTGACTGCGGTCTTGTCGTATTGGGTCCGGGCGTTCTTGGGTTGGAGTAGATATAGGGGATGCGCCTGTCAAAACTTGAGCGTCAGAGCCGGCGATACTACCACGAGCCGCTCCGCGTCCCCGGATGTTGGTGCCTCGGTTGCTTTCCGGCATGTTAGCTTGCGCTTGTTGCAACGTGCTGTTAATGCCTGCAAGCTGCCTACGGCTACCCCCACGTCTGTCACCCGATGCCGGTCCAGAAGGCGCGCCATCTGTAGGTCCAAGGAAGTTGCCGGTGGGAGTCTGGCTGTTCCTGCCGGAGTTTCCGAAGTTTCGTTCGGGGGTATTGATGGGAGGCAAGGGTTGGCGGGGATGACTGTGGTTTGCAGGTTGTCCTGGAGGTGGTGGAGGCGGTGGCGCTATTCGGGCTAACCGATCAGGGTGAACTCCCGCCGCCGCCGGGCCTCCAGAAGGCTGCGAAGATGAGGCAGCTGGGCCTTGATTCATAGCTCTGGTACGGTCAGGATGTGAAGTAGGCGTGGGGGTTGCTGTCGTCGGCGAGTTAACGGACTGGTTCGGGGCATTCTGGTTCCTACGGCCTCTGCCCGATGCCGGTCCGGTTGGCGGGTGTCTTTCATCTGGCGTGGCCGGGCTGTCGGGTGGCTGGAATCGTCCGTCAGATCGCGGGTTTGGTGGGTTCATCATGGCGCCGCCTCTAGCAGAAGCCCTTCCACGGCCGCGCGGTCCTGAAGGAGGATCGTTCGCAACCACGGACTGAATGGGGTTCAGGCGACCATAATTGTGATCTTGACGGCCGTGGTCGGCTTCTGTGCCCCTGCCGGGGCCGAGGAACGCCTCTCTTCCTTTGTCAGAGCCGAAACGATCTCCCTCCCGGTCGCCAGCACGATCATTGCGTGGAGCTGCAGCGGGAGATTCGACGTGCGCCTCCCTTGCTGAAGATCGATGGTCAGAATGATGGGACCGTCCGTGACGGTCATCTCTTCCAGCATCGGGCGTATCTGGGTTGAAACGTCCGCTTCTCCTAGGCGAGTGTCCTCGAGCCGTACCCCGATCCCTGGGCTCGTCACGTGCTGGACGAGCAGGAGGTTCCGGCCGAGCTACATCCCCGATGAGAGCAGCACGCTCCGGGTTAATCATGTCTGCACGATCCGGCTCACCTCCTCGCTGTCCTCTGCCGCTTCGTCGGTCCGTTTCCGAGGTTCTTGAGGGTCTTTCTGAGCGGCTGGGTCTTTCTGGTTGGTCACCCTGGATGAGCGCGAGTCTTGCAGAGTTGATGGGTGGCCCCTCTGGTTGCTGTGGTGCTTGAGGTGGCGGCGTCGAGGCAGCCGTTTCCCTCGAGAGGCGACCAGCTTCCGACGCACGCCCGTTGTTTGAAGCGTGTCTGTCCCTTGGAGGACGGTTCTCACGCTCATGAGCCGCATGCTCGCGAAGTTGAGGCTCCTGCCTTGTGGACCAGTCCTTTTCGGGCAAGCGACCCGAATCTCTTGACGGGGCATCTGGGCCACGACGATCTTGGTTGGCAAATTCGCGTCCTCCACGCTCAGGACGAGCAGGCTCGGCAATTCTAGAATCTCTCGAGTCTCGCTGATCTCTGTGGTCTCTGGGATCGCGAGCTTCTCGTGCATCTCTGGGGCCCCGTGGCTCACGCGAATCCCTTTGATCGCGCCGTTCCGGTAAGTTATCGGGAGTGAAATGGTTGCGGTAGTGCCCGGGAATGGGCACATCCGGTCTCTTAGGCAGACCAGAGGGAGCGCTTGTGGACATCGGCTTCTGGGCCTCTCTCTGGTTAGAATTGTTAGCTGAAGGGGTATTGGCTGCCGGCTTCGGTGTCGATGGTTTGCTAGACGCAGCGGAATTGGCTGCAGGAGTGGCGCCTGGCTTGCCTGGCTCTCTTTGAGCGCCAGACGGTTTTGGTGGGAGGTTGGGATCCTTTTGATTGAGTGTCGCAGGTGCCGTAGGCGCCGAGGGTTTAGACTCGGTGTCCTTGCCGTCCTTGACTTCGCCATCCTCCTGTTCTGCCGCACTTTTCGCTGATCCAGGCTTGAACTCCGCTGCAGTTGCACGCAGACCTGGGGCGCTGGGTTCACCATCTTTGGTCTTTCCTTGCGCCTGTCCGTTCTGTGGTGATGTTAGCGTGACAATCTTGTTGCCTGGTTCCGTTATACCCACCATATTGGGGCGGAAGCCCGCCGGTAACACCCATTTCGCCTTCCTTCTCTGCAGCTCAGACAGCGCACCTTGAGCAGCGACTGAAAGGTCCACACGGTGACCTTCTTCTCCAGCAGCTGCAGTCTTTGAGGCCGCCTCACGCTCAGTGATGGTCTTGAGCTGCTCGATGAACTGGTTGCCCATGAAGGTGACCGCTGGGAAGAACTCAAGTACAGCCTTAAGAACAGTCATGGCATTGCGGATGTGCATCCACTCCATGCCACCAAGACAGGACTTGAGTGCCAGATTGAGTTTGCTGTGCCATCCATATAGAATATCTCGGAACTGCGCGTGGTCATAATATGCTGTTGGCTGTCCGTTTTCGTCAAAGTCGGATGCGAACCCGATGAGATTGCTGCGCTTGCCAACGGCTTCTCTCTCAAAGGCATTGGTGTCCCGGTGCCATTTCGCGAGATCTTTGAGGATACAGTTGAGGAACCTTCCCAGATGCTCGGCTTCGCGAACTGTGCATGTGAAAATCATCGACCGTAGTCGATTGACGTTGAAAATCCTGTCGTAGACCGCCTTCAGCCGGAAGTTGGGGGCGCCGAAACCGTGGATCTTTCTCATGAGGGCGTAACAGTACTCGGCGTCACTAGCGGAGAGTACCAGCCGAGGAAGTACACACTCTTCGAGAATTGCATCAGAGATGCCGTTCAACTTGGTGACTGATCCTGTGAACCACGTGCCCATCCGATCTGATATATAATCTCGAACGACCCGCGCTCTCTTCATCTGCAGGTCCGCCTCCTTGGGCAGCTCGTTGCCAATCTTCTGAAGCTCAGCCTTCTTGGCCTCTTTCTTGGTGACACCACTTCGGCTCATATCTGAACGGTCTCTGTTAAGGTCCTTCTGCAAGTTGGCAATGCGCTTGTGTGCCATATTGTAGCTTGCCGCTGGCACTTCAATGTCACCAAGCTGCAGCGCCCAGAAAAGAACGTAAAACTCCGGACTGAGCTTTTCCCAGGACGAAGAAGGCGTGATGGACTGGATTGAGGCGACGATAGGCTCCAACGCCTCATTGATCTGGCGCATGGCATCCTTCTTCGCCTTTTCTCGGATTTCTTGCGGCGACAGGGTCTTCTCTTCAGTCTCACCGGCCTCGGCGGTAGTCTCGGTGGTATAATTAGGCTCGCTCTGCTCCATGGAAACATCCCCGTCCGTGTCGATCAAGGTTGTTAGTGCATCTCCCTTCTTTGCGAACATGTTGTGGGAAACACCCTCTCTACCGATGAGGAATGCAAGACTGGCATCAAGACCGAAGTCGTCCATGAGGCGCGCGATGGGAGGAACCAGCTTGTCGAACTCTTGGGGCTCCAAGTTGGTCCTCAATAGGTCCAGGTACTGAACCAGAATCTGATGACTGTCATCGATAACCGAGCCGATGTACTTGATGTGGGCTTCGTCGTCAGGGAGTTTGTAGATCGCGGCCTGTCGATATTGCGCAACGTTGATGAGGATACGTCCAGCAAGCTTTGACTCGGTCAATGATTGCATCAGGCGCTTAGCGCTGCGTCCTGACTCGAAGCGCTTGTCCTGGAGGCTAAGTAGGGTTTGTCGACGCAAGACTTCTCCTCCTGACATTGCCAGGATCTGTTCGTCAGTGAAATCGAGAACTTGAACGACGCCTCCCATAGAAGACACAAGCTCCTTCAAGATAATGAGGTCGGTCGAGTTTCCTTGGAAGAGTTGGTTGTTGACGTATTGAAGAATGGGAGTGGGGTCGAGAATAGAGTATCGCTTGAAGACCTTGCCTGCAAACTTGGACAAAGCTTGCAGCCATTTACTGGTCAAAAGGATGGATGACTCCTGCGTGCGGCTTCGCTGTTTGCCACCAAGTGAACTCATCAACGACCACACTAACACGTCGTATGCTAGGTCGGTGAAATACTTGGCGCATTCAACAAAAGCCTCGATGAGATTGGCATAAGACTCGATCTGGCTGAGGGCTTCCTTAAAGACGATGCCTGGCGAAGAGTAGCTGGTCTTGGCCAGAGACTTGGCCATCTCGCTGAGATTGGTCAGCGAGATGCGCTTCATCACACCTCGGGTCTCGACACGGGTTCTGGCAAATGCTGCCTTCATGGCCGGTAGCCTCGAGATTTGTCCTTCGAACCACTCTGCATAGATCGAGTACCGAGTTGTGACGGGGTAAAGTTTGAGAAGGTCCCAAACGGAGTTGACGACAGCCGCATTAGCCGTTGTCATGCTGAGAGCAGGGACCAAAATGCGCCTGAGCAGTTCTTGCCACCGGTCGAGGTTCTGCTTAGACTTGTCCTCTCCCAAACTTTTGGCTCCAATACTGATGAACTTTGCCAGCAAGGCAGGATCTTTGCCGATGTTTACACCAGAAATGTTCAAGAAAGTGTCGCAGAGAGTGAAAACATCTTCAACAGTCTGGCAAACGGGGACGTTATCGGCCCACTCGTCCCAGTAAAACCGATAGTGTTGGTCTCGTGCGTCGAATCCGTCGGGGAAAGGCCATCGCATGGACTTCTTAATAGTTGTGCTGGCGAGCTTGACGGTGCCTTTAGGCACGCCGGTCTGGTCGATGTCGGCGATGGGCTTCGAAGTGCATTCGGTGGAGCAGATGGGTGTGGGTCGGCTTCCCTGGTAAACCTTCTCGATGCTGTGGTTCAGCATCCTATGGATTCGGTCTAGGATTTCGGGGAAGGCCTCCAGAAGCCAAGGAAAGCGGCCAAGGATGAAGAGAGACTCCGGGATTGCGCCAATGGTCAGTAAGCAGATAAGCAAAGCGGCCTTCTGCTCCATGGGCTCTGGCAGCTTCTCCTTCTCATCCGTGCCAGCATCCGTTTTGGAGTCGACATCGGCCTTGCCTGCGGCGTCGCGCGCACGGGTATTTGGCAGAGGGGCTGTATCGTCGGGTAGAGCGCCTGCCATGAGCAGCGCATTCTGCGCGGCGCCAGGTCGACTTTGTCTCTCCTTCTCCTCCAACTCCTTCATGCGCTTCTCTCTCATGGTCTCCATATCTTCATCAAGAGGCCACAAATGTGGATAAATATCGACAAGAGACATGAAACCGACCTTGATGAGAAGTGCAACAAGATAGAGCAAGTTAGCCGGTAGCACGTCTTCAGCATCTCGGGCATCGGACGAGTAGAAGCGCAGCTTGAACCCAAGAAGCTGGGCGGCAGTGCGGTTGCCTTGAGGGGGAAGCGTTTTTGTTGCCTTCATCCACGCTGATGCAGCATTGAGTTCGGCTTCGGTGTTAGACTCCGATGCTTCCAATAACTTGAGGTTCTCATCGGTGACTGCTCTGCCGCCAAGCTGGAAAAAGGCATCCAGATGAATACTGCGAGCTTTCTCCCAAAACTCAACATCTCGCTGGCGTCTCAACTCAGCGGCTTCGATCTCGGATTCGTCGCTGGACATCCAGTGTGACGATTCGGGAAGGGCCCAGTTGGGAAGGCCGCCTGCGTAAATCGATGAAACAGGATGCTGATTCCGGGGCCACCAGGAGCTGACGCGGAGTAGCTTGATGAAGAAGCGGAACTGTTTGATAAGCACAGCTGCGAAGACATCGAGTGTAACATCAAGAACACGCCCAACATCGAGATCGAAGGTTCCGATCAGTCCTTTGAGGCGTTCAAACGCTGCATGGGCTGCTTCGGCGGTAGGGGGCTCAGAGCTACTTGTTGTGAACAGCTCCGTCATGAGCTTGGAGTAGCCCTCTGTTTCCTCCCGCAATAGATTGTAGTTCGCTTGTCTGTAAAGAAGGTTGGTGGCATGTCGGATTCCGAGCTTGACAAACGTGGTGCGGATGAGGCCGAGGTCCTGTAGAAGCTGGGCATCGAGGATCTGTCGCAAAAGCGCCGGGGCTATGCCTGTGCTCTGGATGAAATCGCGGAGCTGCGGCTTGAAAAGGCCCCGATCGTTGTCGAAAATGATGGACAGCGTGTCGAGGAAGAGAGTATGAGGCTCGAACGAAAATGACTCCTTAATCATTTCTTGCGATTCCGGGCCGAGTATCTCTTTCATGCACGCGCCAGCGTCAGACGGCGAAAGTCGGCCATCCAAGACCGCATGGATGAACTCTTGGAAGATGCCGGTCAGTTCTTCGATATCAACATCGCTTTGTGACTGCTTCGCGTGGTCGATCAGTTGTTGTCGGCCACCCGTCGCCCAGGAGGTGATCACATCGTCTTTAATGTGTTCGTAGCAGTAGCTCGTCGGTACCGGGGACGGCGGATGCGATGCCGAGATAGCTGCTTGATCTGTTGCGATCGGAGGAGGTGGTTGCGGCTGCGACGCTGCGGAAGGCGGGCGGGCGACTGTCGGTGAGGTAACGTGGGAGGCGCTAGCAGAGCTCGTCGCCGGCTGCTGTTGGGACTGTTGCTGACCCTGTGCTGAATCTCGGCGATCATTTCTTCGCGTGTTCCTACCACTACGACCGCCTCTTCCACCGCCCTCAGAAAAGTCTCTTTCGCGTTGACCCATAATAGTGTCTCCAGGCCGATGAGGAGAGGGCCTGCTTCCCTCGTTTGCAGGACCACCGCGAGCCTTGCGCTTCGGCGGCATCGTGCTCTCGGTCTCGGATCGTTTAAGGTATCATTGGAGACGCGTATGCTTCGTTTGTGTGTCTCCTGTCGAAGTTTTCGGTCAGCAAGAGTTGATGCTTGAAGTGCGATCGGTGGTAAGGAAGAGTACCAGGTGGAGGATGGAGCTCGTCGCGTGTAGCTTGAGGGAAGGGAATAACGTTCACAAAGGAAATTAGGAATAGGCACAATCGTTTCCGATGAACGGAAATATGCGGTCCGGCGAAGCGAAGTTGCGCAAGGTATGGGAATGTGTCAGTTGGGTGTGGGTGACGTTGGCGACAGAAAAGGTGACGGTGGACGATTTCTCGCGTGAACACGCAGTTGCAAGCAATTCGACCGGAGCAGAAAGCTTCAGATCCACTTGCTCACTGCAAACGGGTAGCAGCCTCACTGATGGGCAAGGCTGCCGGCTCTGAGGCTCAGTCAGGGTGGGTGGAGTTGGCGGCATGTATTGGTTACTTGCAAATTTGCGGGACTTCCTTCAAGTGGACCGGTCGCCAGGACATTGCGGCTGGAAATCTCAGTCTATGGCTCCGACGGCCTGGCGGCAGCTGACTCATCGACCCCGCAGGGCCAATGATTCGCGGAAGGAAAAAAAAAAAAATCATAGGCGGATGGACCTACGTACTGAAGTGCCCCGGACCAATTACGCCATTTTCGGGGTGCGTTTTTGGCTTCTCTCAGTGAAATATCGACCAGTGAAGAGTCATTCTCAGATCAACCAAACCCCAGATTCTTCATATATCTCGCATATATCGCCATCGCGAACGGATCCCGACTTTCAGCAACCTTGCTCTTGTCCGCAGCAATCCACTGCCTCGTTTACATCATCAATTCAGTAACGTTACCTCTGAATCACGACAGCTACCGCTGCCCCTCGTCGGTTCCGAAATCGGGATGACCACACAAAATTCACAGAACGGCTCTCAGCCGAGATATGGTCAGTATAACCTCAACCCCAGAGCATCAACACCCCTCAATCACGTCTACCCGCCCAAAGTCCACGATGACCCATGGGCCAAGTGGTTCACAATGTCTTCGCTCCTCGCCTCCAGCTGCTCATGCACTCATGAACACATGTACACGTTTCGCATAAGAAAAGACCAGTGACTGAATACCTGTAAGAAAGAACCCAGACGCAGCCTGAGAACCCGTTCTCTGCCTTGATTCCCGATCAACAGTTTGCCATCATCCCCTCGTTTACTCTTGAGTCCGGCGTCACTCTCCAAAATGTACCCGTTGCGTACACCACGCGGGGCAAGCTCTCACCCAACGGTGACAACGCCATGGTGATCTGCCACGCCTTGACCGGCAGTGCAGACGTCAGCGACTGGTGGGGCCCTCTTCTTGGAGGACCTGGAAGGGCCTTTGACACCTCAAGGTTCTTCATCGTGTGTATGAACAGTCTTGGGAGTCCCTACGGGACTGCAAGCCCAGTCACAGCCAAAGACGGCGATCCGTCCAAGGGCAGATACGGGCCCGAGTTCCCATTGACGACGATTCGCGACGATGTACAGTGAGTGGAATCATTCAAATTATTCAGAAAGAAGGAAAAATGCTGACGCGAAGTTCCCAGCCTTCACAAGTTGCTGTTGGATGAGCTCGGGGTGAAGCAAATCGCAGCAGTTGTTGGTGGATCTCTGGGCGGCATGTTCGTCCTGGAGTGGGCATACTTCGGCAAAGACTACATTCGCTGCATAGTCCCTATTGCGACATCGAGCAGACACAGCGCGTGGGGTATAAGCTGGGGCGAGGCGCAGCGCCAGAGCATCTACGCTGATCCGAAATACGACGACGGCTACTACTCATTCGATGACCCGCCGTCCACCGGACTCGGGGCTGCCCGCATGTCTGCGCTCCTCACCTACCGGAGCCGCAACTCCTTTGAGTCTCGATTCGGACGCAACACTCCGGACCCCTCGAGGCGGCAGACCATCCGCGAGAAGCCCAGGCCCAGCACCCCGTCCGAGGCTCACTTCCACATTCACAACGACGGTCACAATGTGAAGCGGGTCACGATTTCCCGGCAGAACAGCCAAGGCGGCACGGTCGAGACGCCCGTCAACGGCGCCTCGGCTGATGCGGTCACCGAGTCTCCCGACCCTCAGTTCCACGGGCCGCAGACAGAGAGCCTGACGGGAGGCGACAAGCTCCCGACGTCCACCTACTTCTCCGCGCAGTCCTACCTTCGTTACCAGGGACAGAAATTCGTCAAGCGCTTCGACAGCAACTGTTACATCGCCATGACGAGGAAGCTGGACACCCATGACGTCTCCCGCGATCGCGCCCCGACCATTGGCGAGGCCCTGGCCTTGATCGAGCAGCCTACGTTGGTTCTCGGTATCGAAAGCGATGGTCTCTTCACCTTCGCTGAGCAAGAAGAGATTGCCCAGCATGTCAAGGATGCCAGACTCGAGCGCATCGACAGCCCCGAGGGCCACGATGCCTTCCTGCTGCAGTTCGAACAGGTGAACCACTATGTGTTGGGCTTCTTGAAGGAGACTCTACCCGATATCATGAGCAAAAAGGGCGAGGAGGTCGAGGAAGTTGGTGTTGGGCAGCTGACTAAGAGCAGCACGTTCGGAGAGGCGGAGGTGGACGACATTACCGCTTGGTAGAAGCGTCTCGACGGCTCTGCCAAGTGGAGTTCCTGGAGATTTGTTTTGTTTCAACAGGACGGTTTTCTTTCAACAAGTAGCGATCAAGGAAATAGACGGGTGCAATATAGATGGAATTCGGTTTATGCATGGTAAGTCTGGACTTGAATCGATTGGGACATGTCAGTACGGACTACGTAGTGTAGCCTCAGAAAAGGCGGGACGGGTACCCGCCGGTAATCTCCTGCTCGTCAGAGGCACGAAAGAAGAATCTTTGAATTCAAAGCCCGGAGATTCGGATTCCCGCCAGCCCATATCGAACACGACCCCAGCCTGAGAGCAAGTTTGGACGCGAAGCTTGTTGAGAGAGCAGCACCTGGAGGCAGACACAGCCGGCGAGACACCGTATGGCCGATGAAGCTGGCACCGTCCGGATGAACGATGTGGCACAAGTATATCAACTCGGCAAATTCTGGAGCGAGATACCAACTTTGCTGTTGTCTGGTGAATGCCATGTTACGAACGCTGAAGTGCGCCCGCAGCCGTTCGCTCCTGTGATTAAGGCGCAGATGCGGGTGCAGGGCTGTGTGTAAGAATGTCCAGATCGATAACTTCTCGAGTGATTCCTAGACTCATGGTAGACTCAGCCGGGCTGGACTACGAGACCTGTACAAACACAATGCGGAAAGCTACTGCTCAGTGCAACGATGTCTTCAGAGACGCCAGATTGGTGAGGTCAGAAGATGACTCGCTAATCAGGCGAAACAAAAGTCAACGGTAAGCAAAGACCACGCGGTTGCCTTCGTCCCCTCGATGGACCGGTGGAGATATGTGGCATTGGGGCATGTTACATCAGTCGGCGATAGGCACGACTCGACATCCTGTCTGCTATTGCTTACCCGGTGATTGGAGACACCTCGTCAGCCTTCAGGCACTACCACAATCGATACTCGCGGACATAGAGCTTACCAAGTGGTGAAACTGCAGAATTACGGCCCCTCCCACCTTCAGTCACTGGAGAAGCCTCGGTTTCGGAGGCCCACGTGTGGGAGAATATCCCTGCTATTGGCTCGGGGAATCCTTGTGGGTGGCCTGGCCGCGGCCGCCTCTCGCTCGGTGAAGAGCCAAGCGAGTGAGCGCATTGGCAGATCTGCAGACTGTGGGGGTTCAATTTGGTCCTATCATCACCAGGGCGGATGAGAGGACCTGGGGACGGAGTGGTGTGCTGTGATGGCAGGTTGTGGAGGTAGAACAATGGAATTGTAAAAGGAAAAAAAAATTGGCAGAATGTTTTGTCAGATGTCTCGGTTATGTTAGGCAGACACAAGACGGCAATCGAGTCGTTGGACCAAAAGCAAGATGTACGTTTTCAATGTGTTTTATCCAACCTGAAGCCACCACTCCTACCACCACCATCCATCGGGGACCAGAAGTGAACGGCTTTAGCGTAAAAAGGCTTTTTGGAGTGATACGCGCCCAATCGGGACAGATCTGCTGCTGGTCTGCGTCAAGAAGGTTCCGTGCCTTCTAGAAGGACTACCCCTGCTCCTCTGAGTGTGACTTGCAGTGGAGAGGAACCATCGCATGAAGGGCACTTTGCGTCTCCCTGCCGGCCCTGCGGATGGATTTTCAAGAAGCAACCTGCATCAATGGATGGCATGGCATGGTGAAAAAAATGGCTGCTCAATGTTCGGTCAAGCAAGAAGTGGACCGCGAAAAAGGGTTGCACCTGCCCTGTCGTGCCTTCTTCCTCTGTTGAGTCGGCAGCAGTGCGCGCATCCCTCTTGCCTCCGGCAACAGCCACCTCACTTCGCAATTGCCTTTTCTGCCATCGTCCGGATGCGAGACCTAAATAAGTATTACGCAGGAGTAAGAAAGAGTCCAAAGGCAGGAGGGACCACTAGCGATATCAACAGCCGTTACCTCTATGAAGGTGGTCGGTCACTGGTTTCTGGTTTCTTGTTCGTCCCTTCAGCCCCCACTGACAGAGAGAGAGAAAGTCTAATATATTCGCGGCATCATTCGATGTTTCTTTCTCTCTAGCGCAGCAACTTGAGACATTTGTCCCTTCGGGATCGGGCTCTTCCCTTCCCAAAACGATAGAAGACGGGACTTTCTGATTTCCGACGCCCTCATCTTTTTTTTGACTTTGAGGCTCGTCGTTCCTGGACTGTACGGGCCCCCAAAACCCAGAGCCGGGAAACGGGCTTTGAATGAACAGTTTCCAATCTGCGAACCACCATCACCACCGCCTGAACAGGAACAGTCGTTCCACGATCGGAATTTCCCACGATCGTCCAGCCCGGGGGGCCCAACATGCCTCACAGTCTACAAATCCACCATCTGGCACGGCCTGCTCAAATACACGTGTATCGCTGCTGCTGAACACAGAGCCAACATGCAAACGGACATACCGTCCCCCGTCCCATTTAACCCATCCAATCGGTCACTTCGCGGTGCTCACCCCTTTACCCTTGTCCAGGCATTCCCTTGCAACCATCTTGCCTTGCCGTTCCCCTGTTCACGTTCAGCCCTTCGCCGTTGCAAAGGTCCTGGCACTGCAGAACGGATCGAGCGGGACGCAGCGTGGCATGCGCCTCTGCGGCCTTGGGCTTGCGGCACATTTCCTTTAAACTCTCCCACACCCCTTCATCCCGCGCACCTACGCCTACGCCGACGCCGCCGCCCAAACTTTGACCCTGCTCTTCAACGCCCAGAAATCTCAGCCGCAACATCTGGCCTCTCCATCCCGACAAACGCTCTGTAATATTCCGTAGCACGTCACCGATCAGCACGCTTCATAACGCTTCTTACGACGGCTATCTCGACTCGAATTGGGGAGGAGGTAGTAAGAGAGGAGGGAAGGCTTGGTTACACCGACTTACTTTGGATTTCCACCATGGCTGCCGCGCGAAAGGGCGCGACATAGATCGGGCAACGCTGCCGTTCGTGAATTCTCGCCGTATCTGCTCGAGCATTCGACCGCTAGACTATCGACGATGGATGACATGTTACCCCCGCCGATGACCCCCTCCGACCGCGGGGGAAAACGGCGGACCAACGGAGGCAACAACGCTTTTCACAACTTCTATAACGATTACTCTCATATATCAGATCCCGCGTTACGGAGACGGCTCGCGCTGAGCGAGATTGACAAGGTTCCATTTGGCTTATACCGTTCGTCACCGCGTCCAAGGGTAGATAGTCATCTCAGAGACGACACTAACTGCTTGACCCACAGACATCAGAGCGATTTTGGTAGCCGGCGTTGGATTCTTCCTCGACTCTTACGACATATTTGCAATCAACCTGATCATCACCCTACTCGGTGTTGTGTTTTGGCAAGGAGGTTCCGACCAAGTTCAGCATGGCTACGGCGGCAATAATGGAGAGTTGCCGGGCTCCGTGAATTCAGCCCTGAAGGCTTCGACCAGCGCTGGAATCATCGTCGGTCAACTCGTGTTTGGCTGGCTCGCCGATGTGTTTGGTAGACGGAGAATGTACGGCGTGGAACTCGCAATTATCATCTTGGCGACGCTGGGCGCCTCACTCGTAGCGCCAAGCCAGTCGATGAGGTTTACGGGGCTGATGATCTTCTGGAGGGTTGTCATGGTAAGGAACATCGAACGACATGTCATCATGCCTGCTGACTATAAACAGGGCGTGGGTATTGGTGGTGACTATCCTCTCAGCTCAGTAATTACATCTGAGTACGTCGCTTTTCACCTGCAACTATGGATTGGAAACTAATCATCTCCAGATTCGCACCGACCCGCTGGAGAGGAGCTATGATAGCGGCAGTATTCAGTATGCAGGGTTTGGGGCAACTGGGTGCCTCCGTCGTTGCCCTCATCACCGCCGAGGCTTTTAAGGAGTCTTATCTCGACGTTACTACCGTATCGACATGTCACACCCGATGCCAACTTGCGGCAGATCGTTCGTGGCGCATCATTGTCGGAGTTGGAGCCTTGCCAGCATGTCTGGCTTTGTACTGGAGAGTCACCATTCCGGAAACACCCCGTTACACCTTCGACGTAGAGCAGGACGTGGAAAAAGCCGACGCCGACATCAGGGCGTACATGTCTAGCAAGTCGAAAGGCGAGGTCGACCCGGATTTGCAACTCAAGATGAAGAAAGAGACGGGGCCTGCCTACAACACCCCGGGTGCGTCGTGGCGCGACACGTTTACATTCTTCACAAAGTGGAAGAACTTTAAGACTCTCATGGGTACTGCACTATCGTGGTTCTTTCTTGTAAGGCTACTGTTATGAATGCGAGGTAAACCTACTTACTCGAAGGCAGGATTTGGCATTCTATGGCCTTGGCCTCAACAACACCTCCGTTCTCCAAGCTATTGGCTATGCGGACGGAGACAATCTTTACCAAAAACTACACAATCAAGCTGTCGGAATGATCATTCTTTCGTCTGCTGGAGCAATACCTGGTCAGCTTCCCTTCTACGGCCACTGTCCAATCTTAATCTAATATTTCTCCCCTAGGTTATTGGGCTAGTGTTTTTGCTATTGATACAATGGGCCGCAAACCTTTGCAAATGCTAGGCTTCTTCGTACTGACTGTACTCTTTTCTATTCTGGGCTTTATGCTCCATCAGCTACCTCATCCAATCTTCCTCACGCTTTACATTGCGGGGCAATTTTTCTTCAACTTTGGTAAGGACGCCGGGAACAATGATTTCAATCGGCGTACTGACTGCAACCCATAGGCCCGAATACAACTACGTTCATCGTACCAGGGGAGTGCTTCCCGACCCGATACCGCTCCACGGGCCACGGTATCTCTTCGGCAATGGGAAAGGTCGGCGCCATTCTTGCGCAGATCATCAGCATCCCCCTTCTCTCAAAAGACTCACCGGTCGACTGCCACGGCAGCGCCTGCTCGCCTTGGCTTGATCGTCTCCTCGAACTATTCGCCCTGTTTATGTTCTTAGGCATGGTCTCCACCTTGCTCATCCCTGAAACGAAGGGCATGACGCTGGAAGAACTAGCTGGCGAGACACCAACGTCATACGACCGAGGCCGCAACGGCAGCATTTCTAACTATCCACGACATACCTCTAGGTGGAATGTCTTCGCCGGTGGCCATCCAGCAGGCTTCCATTACCCACGTTCCAACAATATCAGAGCCGCCCGCATCGGAATAATGACGTCCCCCGATCTCCTAGCCGAGGAAGAGCGCAGGAAAAGAAGCCAGACCCGGTCCTGGCGTAGGCGGCGGAGGGATAGAGGAGGTGACAGCGGTAGCGGTGGTGCAGGCGGAAGCAGTGTTGGCGGGACGGACGAATACGCCATGAGCTTTCGGAACAGCGGCGTGTCATCGTCTTATGGACGTTTGATGGGGGCCACCGACGAGCAGTTGCCGCCGGAGCAGATACCTACCTGGGGCGCCGGATGGGGCCGGGTGGACCGCGGAGCGCAACCGATGGAGAACGTGAAGCTCCACGACGTCGGGAGTTTGTTGCGGCGAGAATCGCGCCGAGACTCGAGGGCGTGAAGGAATGAATCATCTTTCTCTTGGGGAAGCGGGCGTTCTGGGAATACGGGGGGGTTTTAGATATCATGAAAGGGGAAAACAGTCTTCTGTTTTTTTGATGATTATGTGTCGACGCTAAATAGATAGCAAAGCACCCATGGATAATGCTATCACGAGGCTGCTCTCGCGGTCATCTCACTTCAAACCAAAAAGAAAACCTTTCTACCTGATCAAGAAGACAAGCTAGAAAAAAGGGTATGATCAGTGAGAGGCTTGAACTCTCGGCCTTGGCATTACTGAACATGTTCGATGACATATTAGTACCACGCTCTAACCAACTGAGCTAACCGACCAGCTTGTGATATTGATACATGGGAGCCCTAACCCTGGCCATGAATGGGGCAGAGAGCGGGCTGGAGGAGGAGTCGCGGAGAGAGGTGGGTCGCCGGCAGACGCCTACCTACCTTAGGTAGACGTGAATGGCTGCTTGGCAACCTGGAGACGGGCGGCACCTGGGCTTTGCCATGAATAATTTTCTGCAAAGTCTATGGATGATGTAGATGGTTGGACGCGTGATACTTCCCGCAAAATTTGCCCGTATGGGCCTAGCTTTGTTGTTTGTGAGTTTGTGTTTGTTGGCAGGGCTGAGGAAACTTGAGTCTCGATATTGAAGAGCCCCTTATGGCGACGTATGCTAACAGAACTTGGGTGTTTTACTGAGAAGAGATGGAACATGACGTCTTTGAAGAGCGGTTTACCTGACGTCGTGACTAAAAGGCAGATGTTCGCTGGCTTCCCGCACGCCAACATGGGAGTCTGCAAATTTAAGCAGGGAAAGACTCGTCTATACTTCAGCTCGATATAGAATCAAGACATTCGCGGCCTCTAGCCTCTTTCTCTGTCCCGAGTCAGATAAGAAAGACTCGTTTCATACTGGAAGCGGAACTATATATAAGGTATTTAAGGTATATTTGACATCAGTTTAAATGTCAACGATAATAAACCCTTGAGGCTATTATTAGGCAACAACTTTCACGCATCCTTTTGAGCAAACTCTTCAGCAGGGCTTAGTGTCAGGAACTGGGCTCACGGTGTTTAAGTGCTTGTTGACTCTCAACAACAGAAAATTGCTGTGTTGAAGGCAAGTTCTTAGCACTGCTCCTAGCATACGAAGAAGCGAGGGAAGTTTCTGATCAAGGCAGCTCGAAAGTTCTCTCCACCACCAGAGTCTCTACCTAGATCCAAGCTTCTTTAACTCATTTTTACTCCCCCCCCCCCCCTCCCCCCCCCCCTTTTTTTTTTTCGCCAACTTGAGTCTAACAGTTGGTGAGCTTTTTCTTGATTTCATTACGAATATAACGAAGTGAAGGCAGTTCGCCTCCAAAACCCGGACATCGCTGTAGCTATAAACTAGGTACAGCAGAATACACTTTCGCAGCGTCGGGATAGACTTCGCTGTCTATCGAGATGGTGTGGTGGATCGGGCGGAGCCGGCCAGATAGACTTTGCCCTACTTGAGACTCAAATTCAGATTCCGTTGCAACGCCTCCAATCAGCAATTGGAGACTCTGAACCTGGCCGGCTGGCGCAATGGTAGCGCGTCAGACTTCTATCCGCTTGAGCGGACAGTCATCTGAAGGCTGCGGGTTCGAGCCCCGCGTTGGTCACATTTTTGAAACTTTATATAATCTTTTTAAAGGGAATCTGACGTTTGTGTTGCGCGCAGTCGATGTGTTGTTGACTGTCGCTGCATGTTTCTAGATGGAAGTAATTGGGGACGTTCCCAGCGCCCTTGCATCGTGTTTGCTATTATCTCTTCTTTGGCTCTTGAATCTTTGTCTGTCGATGTCTCAATCTACATGACCTTCTAGCTAGCAGTTATCCCATATTTTTCAAGAAGGTTTGATTGACATTGGTCGCGCTGCGAATCAGCTACGTCATTTTAAAGTACAGGTCGAGGTACCTTAAGTAAGGCACGTTTCCGAGAGCGGCGATTCGCTTGTTGCACACCTGACCTCAGCTGTCCTGCTCACCGAGAAAACGCCCCACTTAGTGCCTGATGGTCGCATAATCGTAAACCGCCCGCGTAGAGCTCCAGCTCTTCTTTCTCACGGCAAGCTCGTGAGCCCAGATTGCAAGATGGTACGTTGATGCGCAGTCCCAACGATACGTCGCCGAAAGGCGACGACAGTCTCATCTCTTTACCAACGTCGTTTCCTATCGTCTGCTAACGGCAGCTCTTGTCGCAGTTACCCCTCGGTCTCTTGAACGCAGCCCAAGGGCATCCCATGCTCGTCGAGCTGAAGAACGGCGAAACGCTCAATGGCCACTTGGTCTTATGCGACACTTGGATGAATTTGACATTGAAGGAGGTCGTGCAGACGAGTCCGGTACGCGAGCAACCCCGACTTCACCGACATTAGCGACCCGCCGACTGACGTGGCTACAGGAAGGCGACAAGTTTGTGAAGATACCAGAAGTTTACGTTAAGGGAAACAACGTAGGAAACTAGAACTCCTCCGAAGCCTCGGCGCGCATGTGTGTATGCTGACGCGTTTGCTCAGATTAAATACCTGCGAGTCCCCGACGACATCATCGATCTGGTCAAGGAGAACCAACAGAACCAACAAGGCGGTTTCCGTGGAGGCAGGGGAGGAGGACAAAGAGGCGACCACGGCGGCCGCGGCGGAGACAGAGGACGCGGCAGAGGAAACAGAGGCGGTCGGGGAAGAGGTCGCGGATCATCATGAGCCGGACCACAATCGATCGCGAAAGATTGTGAGAGTGAGCCATGGCGTACCGGGCTATGCAGATGCCCAGAATAATACCGACACGAAGCCCAGTTTTTCGAGTCTGGAATCCTTCATTGAGCGTCTTGCGCCAGAGGGAATATGGGCATGCGGCTATTTGTCCCGGGCTGGAAACTTCCGAGGACAACATCGTTGAGCGCCACCAGGACCTGGCAACGCATGCACGCCGAATGAACCACCACACATACTCTAAAACCACAAAAGAGAAAACCATGATTTTTTTTCGTTACCTGAACGTATCCTATCAATGGCTGTTGGTGTTTTGCAATGGTCGCCGTGAACAATCCTGACTCTTGTCACGTGATTCCCTGATTTTGACCGGGGTATTCTGGGTGACAAGCTCGGAAAACTACAAGCTTTACAGACAGCTCCAAGAACACTGGGCATAACGCGACCACGAATTGCCAGCCTCCATGTCGGGGTCACGAATGGTCTTTGACGGCCTATGGCGCTGCTTATGCCCCTCGATTGACACGCGCGCAGCTGCGCGACTATTGAGCTCGCCCGCGGTTCCTGGACCATCCGGCGCAACTAGACGTCGACTTCCTTCCGGTCCAGCCGCCCGCCACCATGCAGCTCGAACGCAATGCCGAAGGTACAGGGGAGCAGCGTCCCAAGCGATGACGACGAGGGAGGAACTCGAAGATGCAAGAAGGCGACTCGTACCTGTAGACGACGCTCCCGCGACCCCTCGGCGACCCAACAGGCCTCCTACCGAAGTTAAGCCCGACCGCCATGAGACTCTTCAAGCCGCCCCAGTGTCTGCAATATACGAAGCATTAGATGTTCTACGCGGCCGACCGAATAGCTTCAAGAAGGTGGCGATCTTGATCACGCATCTTGTTACGACGCGTGATGTCGAGCTGACCCCGGCTCTGTACGAACACCTGGTGGTTGCCATGGCCGATGTTCAGGGCTCGGCGGCGATGCTGGCACAGCTATTCACGGAAATGAAGCAGCTGGCTCTGACACCAACGCCGGCGATATGTCACGCAGCGCTTGCGGTACGTCATGGACAGTACAGGGGACTTGTAGTTACTGCATGTACTGACTGTCGACGGGCAGGCTCTAGCAATCCACCCCGATTACATGGTGCGGAACGAGGTTCTTCTGGCCATGCAACAATCATGGACCGAAGTCACTGCTGAAGGCGAGACCCACGTCGCCCTCGGGCTCCTCCGCGACGAGCAGTACGAACTCGCGCTCGACAAGTTGGAGGCTATGATCGACAGCCGCATGCCCATCGAACCCTGGGTCTACGACATCTTCATCTTCATGTTCGCACAGCGAGGCTTCGTGGACGAAGCGGTCAGATTGGCGCATAGCAAAGTCCACGTCTCGTATACTGAGACTCACGTGTCCATGTGGTGCATGCTTTTGGACGCATGCAGCCAGGCCTATCATTACGAAGGCACGAGGTACATCTGGGGGAGGATGCTAGAAGCGGACAGGCAAAGTCTGCCGGAGGGCGTTCTCCTCAACATTATCAACACGGGCGCAAGGCAGCACGACTACGAACTCGTCACGAACGCGAACCGGCTGATCGCTCAACGAGGCGGCAAGCTGCAAGCGCATCACTACGAGCCGTTGATAGACTGCTACGGCGGCATTGGAGATCTAGAGGGTGCGTTGCGGGTGCTCTGCATCATGTTCAATGCCATCTCCATTGCGCCATACGCCAGTGCGCGATCGATTTACGAGTGGATCAAGAAGCATCCAGATAGCCTGGATTCGGCCCTCGAAGCTCTAGCTGCACTGAAGCAAAACTACAAGATCCCGATCGCGGCACTCAACGTTCTTGTGGAGGCCGCGGTAGAGACTCACGGTTATGTGAAGGCGTTGCACATTTACAAGAATTCGCACAGCTACACGGAAGCACCCCCCAATCACGTTACGCTCCGTTATCTCCTGCAAGCGTGCGAAGACCCGAAGGCTCTGAGAAGCCTGGTAGCGGAAGATCCCGAGCTGGCGCTGAAGGGTGACCGCCAGGTTTTCGCGGACATGATATTCGAGCACACTCTCGCGGGTGACCTGGACCTCGCCTACAAGTGCGTTGAGATGCTGGGCGAGGCACCCGATCCGGAGTCAGGCGGCCGACCTGAGAGCTGGATCGAGCAGCGGACTTTGCTCGCGCTCGTCAGAAAGTCTCTCGATGCGCAGGATGAGCGCGTCTGGTGGCTGGTCGAGCAGGCGGAGAAGAGGAACATGGACGTCCAGACGGGCATTGCGAAGCTCTTGACGTCTTTTGCGGAGGAAGTCAAGAGGACTACAGATATCAGTCAGGAGACGGAGAGTCCGGACGACGGCTCCGAACCACGACATCCTTCCACGTCGTGATTCCGATGATTAGTAAAGTGGTAAGCTGTCGATCTTCAGCTTGATAGCTATTTTTGAGAGGACCTGATTTCCTAGTCATGGTCCGAGATGACCCTCCAAGAGCTAGGCCTCCGTGGCCTCCAACTTCGGACTTAGTAGCTCCCCGTTTACTAAATCAAGAAACACCCAAGAATCAGAACGGTTGTCTGACTTCAATATGAAACCTGAGCAGGTCGTTGGAAGTGACTCATCGCTCGAACACCGGATACAGAAACCTTTTCTCAACCACTCTTGCCGGGATGCGCGTACGGCAAGTGCTCCATTACCACGAGAGCACTGCGCCCTCAGTGGTGGCACGCCCGTTGGGGATGGTCTAATGGGCATCCGTTCACTTTGGAATTCAAGCTTATGGGAAGGGAGCTATATAAAGTGTGTGGAATCGAGTCGAAACCAATTTCTCACGACGCTCCTTGTCGCGCCTCCAACATCCCAGAGAGCCGATGCGCGCCAAACGAGACTTCGCTTACGAGATGCCGCAAACGTTCCTCACGTATCTACCGATGCAAGCCATGCGCGCCATCTATACTTCGTCGTAGCGAAATGGATTTATAAGGCGTACGTGTGGCACGGAGGAAACATGTCCCATCTCAAACAAGTTCATGCTAGACAGCGATCGGCCTGAATCACCGGCGCGGGATGACGATTGGTTCGAACCTTGACCCAACGGCACTAAGGCCTGGTGTTTATACGCCAACCAATCAGAGCTGGTTTTTGAGCCAGATTTACGAAGGATGCCGGATCTCGCTGATAAATACAACTAAAACCCACCGCCCGTTATTCCGATCCCGTCAATGGAACAAAACGCCAAGGCCATTCCTCACCCGGGCCTAGCTCCTATCTCCAGCACCCGACAATCACAATGCTGGCCCCATCCCCGGCACGCCATCTGGTTGTCCCCCAACGTCACGTCAGACCTAGATGATTATCTCAACGACTCGGAAACAAGCCCCTTTCGCCCTAAGAGTCGCGAAGGCGCCCAATGACCCGTTGACATGGCTAGATCTTACCGCAGCAAAGGTGAGAGAGGGGAAGACAAGATTGGTGTTCTCAGTTTTCGGGTTGCCTGCCCCCCCTTCTTTGGACCCCTGCGTTTCCCGCTCGAGCACCGGCACCAACGCTTCGGAGGGACGGTAATACGCCTTCACCCTTTCCGGCATGTTCTAGGACTTTTCTCCGGCCGTGATTCATAATGCCTACACGTGCTTCGCTACCGCAGTTATGGTGCTCGTAAGCCCGAAAAGCCACGGCCGGCCCAATCTTGATACCTGCTCGGTCATCATCAACACGCTAAGCGCGATGTCTAGTTCTTTGGTGCTGGCGACACCCTTTTGTTCGTCTAATCGCGCGGGGTAAGATGATGTCGAGTATATAGAGACTGTAGTTGTCAAGATCAAAGTCATGCTTCTTATTCTCGTCGCTCAGCTAGCTTCAATCTCAAGCCTTCCTGACTTGGTGACACCAACAACCCTAAGACCAGTGCAAGTCTATCAACCTCCCAGACTTCGAGCGTTTACACAGAGACATTCTCTAGCCACAACAGCATTATCACAACGCCTCAATGGCGCAATTGATCATAGACGCCCCTGTGGGCCAGCTGATCCGTCTTCTCACAGGGACCAAGTTCCTGCGATATCCTGAAGAAGAACCCGATTTTCAGCTCCCTCAACAATGGCTCAACGTCCTGAACTCCGACGAGAAAGAGACTCCCGCCGAAGCCACACCCGCAATAACGCCACCCGCACCGGCGAGCTCCTCCGCCTCCAGCCACACCGACGAAGAGAACAACATCTCCAGAAAGGAGGTCACCGATGCCGAACCGTACGGGGCCGGAGCCACCCGCACACGGAGCCGGGAAGAGACGGCACCGTATTCCCGGGAGCGCCTCGAGGTTGATGAGATCCACGAGATTGAGAAGACGAAGAGCATCCCAATTGCACCCAAAAAAACCAAAGATGGTGCCATCCTGGTGGACTGGTACCACAGCGACGACCCGGCGAACCCGCAGAACTGGTCTGATAACAAACGCCTGCTCATCACCGCCATTATCTGCATCTACACCTTCGTCGTGTACACGTCCTCTGCCATCTACACCAGCTCCATCGAGGGTGTCGTCAACGAGTTTGGTGTGAATCTCACCGAAGCGTCTCTCGGTCTTGCGCTGTTCGTCTTGGGATACGGCATCGGCCCTCTGGTGTTTTCGCCCTTGTCCGAGATCCCGAGAATCGGACGCAACCCGATCTACATCGTCACAATGTTCCTGTTTGTCATCGTTTCGATCCCGGCGCCTTTGGTCGACAACTACGCCGGTCTGATGGTTCTTCGCTTCTTGCAGGGACTCTTCGGCTCACCATGCCTGGCCTCGGGTGCTGCTTCCCTGGGAGACATTTACTCCATGATGCACCTTTCTTACCCCTTTGCCCTGATCATGTGGACTAGTTCCGCGTACTGCGGTAAGTAAAAATGAATTCTCTCTCCCAGCCTCTGCACGACCCGGCTGATTCAAGAATCAGGCCCTGCCTTGGGACCTCTCCTTTCTGGATACGCCGTCGTGGCGAAGGGCTGGCGCTGGTCTCTCTGGGAAATCCTCTGGGCCGCCGCCCCGGTCTTCATCGTCATGTTCTTCTTGCTCCCCGAGACTTCGGCTCCCAACATCCTCCTGCGCCGCGCCATCCGCCTCCGCAAGCTGACCGGCAATGACCGCTTCATGTCCCAATCCGAAATTGACCAGCGCAACCTCAAGACGTCTGCTGTCGTCATTGACGCTCTCATCAAGCCTCTTGAGATCACAATCAAGGACCCGGCAATCCTCTTCGTACAGATATATACCGCGATCATCTACGGCATTTACTAGTGAGCTGCGAAACCCGCAAACGAGGAGGCGCGAGAAGCTAACCCTCAGCAGCTCCTTCTTCGAGGTCTTCCCCCTTGTCTACCCAGTCTACTACAACATGAGCTTGGGCCAAATAGGTCTCGTCTTCCTCTGCATCCTCGTCGCGTGCCTCATCGGCGTCGCCATGTACATGTCCTACCTCGCCTTCTACATGATCCCCCGCATCAGGAAGTTCGGTTTCCCCGTCCAGGAGAACCGTCTGGTGCCCGCGCTGCCGGCCGCCTTCGGCCCCACCATCGGCCTCTTCATCTTCGCCTGGACCGCTTCGCCCGCGATCCACTGGATCGCGCCGACCATCGGCATCACGGTCTACGGCGCCACGGTCTTCGTCGTCATGCAGTGCATCTTCGTCTACGTCCCGCTGAGTTACCCGCAGTACGCGGCCAGCCTTTTCGCGGGCAACGACTTTTTCCGGTCCGCGCTCGCCTTCGCGAGCATCCTCTTCGCGAGGCCTCTGTATGCTAACTTGGGTGTCGCGCGGGGCACGAGTCTGTTGGGTGGTTTGAGCACGATTGGTATTATTGGTATCTGGTTGCTATACTTGTACGGAGCGAGATTGAGGGCTATGAGCAAGTTTGCTGTCTCTGGTTGATATGACGAGAGAGAAAAAGAAGTTTGATGTGGTTCAAGGCATGGCACGGCGATATTCAGGTCTTTATCCCCCCCCATCTAAGACATTTAGAAATACTTCATCCGAATCTCCTTTCCAAGAGAAAGATATGGAATTACATTCAGAGACCTCAAGTTCAAGTACACGAACGGTCCGAACTCGTCAGCAAGTACCCACTATTGCAAGACATGGCGCAAAGCCGATGGTTCTGAATATCCAGGTCGGATGCAGCGCAACCCAATTGCTCCAGTCTGGACCACGGAATGAACCTCGTAGAGGGTCTGGCAATTTCATCAAAGAGGCGTAGTCTTCTTCGTCGTTTTCCCAAAGATCCATGGTACTGATCTTGTAAAGCCAGTTTTCAGCCTGGAGCTTGGTAATTGGCAACGATTCTCCCGACTCCATACCGGAGGACTGGAATTTCTTCCTTGGCGCGGCGTCCGCAGCAGCCCGTAATCGATCGCATTCAGGCTTTGATAGAGCTATTGTAATGCACTTTTCAAATTCTGGAGGCACAGTTGCACCCTCTTGCAATAGTTTCAAGAGCACATCGACGTCGGGGTATCCGTGAACAAAGTTCAGGGACTCCTGAAGTGGCGTACGGCCGTCGGCATTGCGCGCGTCGATCTTCGCTCCGTGATCCAGTAGGCTCTGAATGGTCGGCAACGGATCTGCCGGCAAAGGATCGTTTTCGATGTTGCACATGTTTCTTCGGCACATTGCGACGTGATGAAGGGGTGTATTGCCAAAGGCATCGAAAGGCATCGCGTACGTTGGCAGTCGTCCCGGCCGTCTCTTGTGCGATTTCGGTGTCTCTGCCGCCGCAGGCCTGGTGTAGCACATGGAGACTGGTCGACAGATGCGTGATCAGGGACGCGCCCGGTTGTATGAGCATCTTCGCGGCGGTGTTGGTGAAATCTCCGTTGGCGTTACTCGAGTCCGGATACTCCGTATAAGAAACATTGGCAAGAGCGAAGTAGAGCGCGTTGGCGCCGTTTGACAGATGTTTGACGGTGTGCCACGCAGTAAGTGTGCTATAGGAACGCAGATGAAAGGGAAGATTCCCAAAGATGGGTTCGAACTGTTGTTCGGCGGCGCTGAAGGACCTGCACATGTAGAAACCGACGGTGTCCGTATGGGGTATGTCGACACTCGACCGACGGTTAAGATCAACTTCCGCATCGATGATGAGGCGAAGGGACTTGACGTCTCTCCTGAAAGCTGCGCAGTGAAGAGCCGTCACGCCCTGAGCCCATATCGTTGTCCGGCATGTTTCTAGGTTCGGACAAGGGAGACTGCTTGGAAATCCGCGACGAAATCCGCGGTATAGAGCTTCGATATCTGCTCCCCGAAGCAGAGACTTTACGACGCCACCAGGGTTCGCTTGTATCGCCGACAATACTAAAGCCGAAGAATTGCTGTATTCGACGTCTTTGTTATAGAGCCAAGGCCAGACAATATCATATATAGTAAAGGCTTTTGCAGGTGCTTATGGATTTTGATCACGTCTTACTGGATATTAAATCATAGCTAATTTATAGAGGACTCCTTATCTATATAATACTAGTAATAGAGATATATTTCTATATAGCTATATAGGTAATTATCTAAGTATACATTAAATATCTTATTAATAATACTAAGAATAATTTCTATTAGCAAGTCTATTAGGACCTGCTTCTCCAGTTACAAGATATAGGGCTATTTATAGCAAGGGTCATATAGCTAACAGGATATCCAAGACAACTGCTTATACAGCACTTTTATATCATTAGATAGTTTATTGGGTTAGGTGTTCAAATAGCTGAAGCCAGATCAGGGAAGAAGGCGACACACCAGGCTAGCAGAAACGATGGAATCCAGAATATAAGAGCAATTCGTCTTCATGCTGTGGCCATAAAGAAAACAGACATCAGAGACCGTGACTGCGACGAGAAACGCAATATAGGGAAAGGAGGAAATATCTTGCCAGCCAAAAGGTCAGAAAGAGGATTGTGGACAATCCTCAGTCGACAAGAGACGAACTCGAACGGGAAGGGCGATGGACTACCGTCTACGGTTCCTCTGCGAGATGCTCGTGTTCAAACTTGACCCAAAGACAGGAAACTGCGGTTAGAAAAGAGTCATTCAACGAGGAGTAATTATCCAAAGTAATAAGGCTTTGCCACACTGCTCCGGGATGAACTTCCCCAATAACTCCTGACAGGTTGTCTGGAATCCTGCTGCATTCACCGTGCCAAAATCGGTTCCAATACCTCGGTACCTACCACCGGTTAACTACCGAGTTGTTGCCGTGTAACCTGCTGACGCTACTCAAAAGAACTTCTCCTTGTGTGGTGGTTGTTGTCGATCACTAACACATTTACATGAGTCGCTTGCGAAAGGTTCAAGCATGGTCGGTGGAATTCAGACACTCGAAGCACCGGCGTTGGGGAGGCATACATACAGGTTACGTCATCTCTAGTAACAAAAAACCACTGCTAGCAGCTAACACTGAGATGATAACAACCCCGGCTCAGATTTCTGATTATTACTTGGGAACTTCGTATCGATAACTGCAAAACAGAATCAAAGCATTCAATCGGACAGGCGATCTAGATTATTCAAGATAAAGTTGAAACATTCAACTAGGGATCCTGGGTGTGTACTTCTTCGCGCGGAACCCACGGAAGTGGCTTTAATTTCTAAAATAATTGTCACTGGTCACCACAGCAGTGCCTTCCAGTACATGACTATTCGCGTTACCGATTGATTGGTTTCTGTTTTGAGCCACTGCGTCCCGTTGTTTAATGGTACGGGGGTGGTCAGCACACGGTCCCGTTTTAGAACAACCGATAACCCGCGATACAGATACATGGCTGTTGAGCGCGCATCACTGGCTTCCGACCCACCCTGTTACACGAACTGAGACCGAATCAAGAATCTGGCAAGCTTATCCGGTCAGCTGGATAAGCCCTCATGCCTAGGGCGCTGAGTTCGTATACAGATACGGGGCACTGACAATGACTTTTACGGCTGTCGCAAACTACCTACCTTGAGGTGTTACCAACCCCTGTATGGCGAATTAACATTCAGAGGGATCAATACGTCTAGCTAAAGACAAATCCACCAATGCCATAGCTAAGAGTCTCTGGTCCATGGAGTTGTACAGAGAAAAGTTACCCTGCGTGATGCCTTCTAGTCTCGAATCCTTCGTGGAAACGTTGGGCGGCTGAGAAGAAGTAGTTGTTTATTCTTGCTTTGGATGCTGACAGCTGCGACATACTGAAGCTTGGCGGATTGGTAGGTATCAGCGTTGCTCCAGTTGGCGCAACTAAAATACACCATTGGACAGCAGTGGGTCGGCCTTTCCGGCTAGACGGTGGCCTTGTCTTTGCCAAAGAGGTAATTAGAATAAAACGAGACTATATAATTAATGCTTGTGAGAAGCATACCGTGGGCTCTCAGCTGTTTCTCTATTTAATAAAGAGCCCGAGATAGGGCGTGAAATGTATAAGAGAGCTGGCATCGCCCGCGATGAATATTCCATATCCCCAAACACAACTCGAAACTTCAATCTCTCCTGATTGATCAGATCCAATATATCTAATGAATATTCTATTACCATTCGAATCAATTCGGAAGCAACGAATTGATCACAATGCGTTTCTCCACCATCATTCGTCTTACTCTTGCAGCTGTCGCGCAAGACGCCATCGCCGCTTCTGTACGCAGTGCAAGAACTTTTCCTCAAAAGTCGACTGGCCATTCAACAGTGCCATATTGCCGATGTCAAAAACAACTGTTGCTGGGAACGGTCAAGCGGACAAGACGCCTGCTTGAGGCAAAGGGGCGGCGCAAACGTGTGCGGAGGTTGGGTAGAAGAGGCAAATTTCTGTCAGAACGTGAACAGGGAAGGCACGCAGACGAAAGTCAGTGTAACACGCGTAAGCATGCGTAAGTATTTTACACAGCCTTTGGAGTTCCGTCTCGCCGACCCCTAAAAGATGCCGATTTGTTGCGATACTACCACTGGATTCGGCATCGGGTGCCCAAAGTAGTTACCGCGCTCATAAGCCCCAAGTTGATGACGGCGTACGCTGGATAGATATCAAAAATAAGGCTTCTTACTGCGTTCAAAAAGCTCCAATATGGGCTTGTTAAGTGAACAGATCTTAATCTCGTACTTCTTCTGATGCAATTGAGACCTGAGAAACTCCAGTAACTAGATGGAAGCCCTGATTTATGAGCATAGACAACTCCTGCGTGACATTCACTGGACGCTTTCGAACGCAGGGAAACGGAAACAGAAAGTAGGGGCGGGATCGCGCCACCGGTGCAGCTCGGCTATCCCCACGAAAGATGTCCTCTTCAAGCGGCTCACCTCCAACACTATGGAACTGTTTCCATTTAAAAGTGGTGATCATAGAGGCTTTGGGTTAGCGGGTTGAATGACGGAATCGAAAGACCCGATTGCGACAACCGTTGATATTGGCCAGTATCCATCAAAACGACTATGGAGTTCACCCGGTTGGCTCACTGCGGGGACGAGTCCCACAGTCATTACTACGGAACCACACGGTGCACCGCTCGATTCACAGTATTTTCGGCCTCGGACCCTTTTTGAGATGACATCCTGGAGGAAAAGCAGAAGTCCAGTGGATTGTGAGGTTGGGGTGATGTCGCTCCATTGTGTTAGGGTTACTTGGCGCACGGCAACTAAATCACCGTTGCGTTGCGGTGAGATACTTAGAGCCGAGGGCACTCTTCCTGCTCGCTGCTCGCTGCAGATTTTCCAGCTTTTGACGACTACGTTCCTCATCAAAAAAAGAACTCGGAGTCATCATGTTGTTAGATCTCAGCCTACCGAAGCTGGCCATGCTGGTGCTTGGCGCCAGTGCCGTTGCGGCCCAGAGCGTCAAGCAACGCCAGCCAAACATCGTCTTCATCTTAACTGATGATCAAGACGAACAGCTTGGTTCTCTTGACTACATGCCGTTTGTTCAGAAGCACTTTGTGAAAGAGGGAACATACTATCGCAAACACTTCTGCACGATTTCGATTTGCTGCCCGTCTCGAGTCAGCTTATTGACTGGACAAGCTGCGCATAACACCAACGTCACATACGTCACTCCTCCTCACGGTAGGCCACACCTGCGAATGAAACTGGCACTCCTTGACAAGAGAGACGACTAAAAACTTTTCCACAGGTGGCTACCCCAAGTTTCTCAGTCAAGGATACAATGAGAAGTATCTTCCTGTCTGGCTCCAGAACGCCGGCTACAACACCTATTACACCGGAAAGCTCTTCAATGCGCATAGCACTGAAAACTGGGAAACCCGTCCCATGGGATGGACTGGAAGCGACTGTAAGATCACGAGGTTCTCTGGTATATCGGTGCTTGCTGATGATATGATGCAGTTCTTCTCGACCCGAACACCTATCTTTACCTGAATGCCACCTTCCAGAGAAACGATAGCCCCCCTCAGACTTACCCTGGCGAGTACAGCAATGACCTGGTTGCTGAGAGAGCTTTGGGATTCTTAGATGATGCCCTCAAGTTCAACGGCAGCAAGCCCTTTTTCTTGGGCGTTGCGCCAATTGGTCCTCACAACAATGGTCTCGGCGGCGAAACCAGTGCTGGTGCCACGCCCCCCATTCCTGCCACCAGGCATGAGAACCTCTTCGCCAACGTCACTGTGCCCCGAACTTACAACTTCAACCCAGACAAGGTAAGATGATCCTGGAAAGACACCCCCCCAATGACTGCAAATCTAACGTGGTATGGCCATAGCCGAGTATGGCCAACTGGGGTCTGATCATCCCTCAGCTGAACGCCACTGAGGTTGCCTACGGCGACTACTACTACCGTCGTCGACTCCAGACGTTGCAGTCAGTCGATGAAATGGTGGATGCAGTCTTTAAGCGTCTTGAGGCGGCAGGTGTTCTGGACAACACATATGTTATTTTCACCTCCGACAATGGTTTTCACATCAGCCAGCATCGCCTCAAGCCTGGAAAGACCTGCGCTATCGAAGAAAATATCAACGTTCCTTTCCTCATTCGTGGTCCAGGAGTACCCAAGGATAGAACCGTCGATTTCGTTACTACGCACACGGATATCGCGCCGACCATCTTCTCAATTGCCAACATCACGCTGCGTGACGACTTCGACGGGTCCCCTATTCCGTTCTCGGAAGACGGTATCGTGAAGGCGCAGAACGATCCCAAGCACGACCACGTCAACGTCGAATTCTGGGGAACGCAACGCGGCTACGAGGTTTTCGGAGGAGGCAAGTTAATCAATCCCAGTTTTGGAAAGAAAAAAAAAAGGGCCTTCAGCTAACAACCTTTGCCCAGTTTCCGCAAACAACACGTACAAAGCTATGCGTGTTCTTGGTGATGGTTACAGCTTATTCTACTCCGTCTGGTGCAGCAACGAGCGCGAGTTGTACGACATGAAGGCGAGAGGAAACGCCCAATCTTGTATACCGCACAACAGCTAACACACGTCCACAGAAGGATCCTGGACAAATGAACAACCTCGCAGGCAGCGTAACCGGCCAACTCCTGGAAAGGCCTCTGTCGGCTGTACGAGACCGTCTCGATGCGCTTCTTTTGGTTCTGAAGAGCTGCAAGGCCGAGAGCTGCAGACTTCCTTGGAAGACACTTCACCCCGACGGCGACGTCAACAACCTAAGCGACGCCATGGACGTCGAGTATGATGACTTTTACGCCGGACAGCCCAAGATTTCCTTTTCAGACTGCAAGGACTTTTATGACATCAGCTCTGAAGGACCTCAGGACACACTGGTTCACTACAACCCGTGAGTTACGAGTTCGAAAGCTGGATGTATAGATACGAATAATGAGTGGACTATAGTAGTAGACGAGGAGAAGAAGGACCTTTGTCAAACGAAGAGCTTTGAGCGAACAGAACTATTTCAGGCAGGAGAATAGAAATTATCCAGCATCACGACGTGACATGCTCTTTTTTTATGTGTCAACCTAGATGCCACAATCCCCTCGAGAAAGACCGTCAAGTCGGGTTGATCATCATGCCTCCCGGGAGTCGCTCGAGCCCTGTATTGTGTTAGTAAAAGCCTCAGCAAGACGTCAATGTTTGAAGCCGACTCACAGCCATCGGTATTCTCTTGTACATGCTGAGGAATGGTGCAAGCAGCGGCTTTCTCAGGGGTTTGAGACTGGAGCTGGCTGCATTGGTCAAGGTTGCACCTAGCATCCAGAGCCTTTTGTAAAGCATCGCCTTTCCAACCAAAGAGATAATCACCATGCTGGCCATGTCCAGTGCTGTCTGGGATTTAGCAGACGCCGGGCTGTGTGGAAGAGGGTACTAACGGATCACCATAACTGTAGACGAAAGGTTGGGAGCCATCCTGCGGCCAGATGTTCTTGTCGTTGAACTGTCTGGTGTCCCACATGACCTCGTACATGAGCTGGGGTAGTCTGACCGGATGGGATGCGGGACAGGGACCTGTCGTCTCAAACGTTCCTTGTGAAGGATAGGCTACGTGGGAGCGGTGGTCTGGGCTGTCGACATTGACGCCGTCCCAACACCTATGTGGTCGTGATCAGCCCAATACAAAAATAGTCACAGAGCCATCATGGACATACGTAGGAAAGGTAATGGTGGTGCGGATGCCACCGCCACATGTTCCCTTGGGCAGCGCTGTGGTGTCATCGCCGGTACACGGGGCTCCCCCGAAGGGGTTTTGCTGGATGTTCGAGAAGCATCGGTGGCAGATTTGAGGCTGGAGACCGACAGGCGTTCTCTTTGAAGGATCACCCGCCAACATGCGGAATCCCTGCAAGGTTTTTGTTATCATTGGGTATTAGTTTTGGTGCAGATGACAGAGATTACGCACCTTTACGAAAGCAGTGACCTTGGTCTTACCATCGTACGGCGGTATGTAGTACACGGTCATGCCGCCGCTGCCCCGAAGACCCAAATTGACCATCTGAGGAACGCGCTTTAGGGTTCCGTTCCGTGCTCTGAAGAAAAGGTTCGCAGTCCAGTAGTTGGAAAAGTCTTCGCTAAAGGTACAGCTAGTACACGACGACATCGAAGACGGGTCAAATTCTCCCGGTGGCATAGAAGCATTGAAAGAGTCGCCGCCGACGATCTGATGAAGGTGCGCGGAGCCTACTCTGCCAGGTTGGACCAGGGGGTCCAGTCGCTCGACCACGAGTTGAGAGCATTGGAAGCGCATCATCTGCTGGGCCTCTACGAGGTTCAGCGCCAAGAGCGCCCCCAGGAAAAAGATGGGGACCAGCATCTTGCTTGTGGTGTTGTTAAAAAAGAGGTTTTGATTGTGGTTGTAGTTATCTTGCCTCACACAACATGCTTGGGAACAGAGGGACGGACGCATGGCTCTTTTATGCGCGAGACTCGGGTTCATGGTTCACTTCCCAAGGTAATCGACCATCGACTTGCGAAACCGCCGCATTGAAGTGCCGCGTATTCAAACGCCAATTGGGAGTTTGAAGCAATATAAATTAAATTGATCCATGTGGTTGCGGCAATGTGATGCAAGGCTTCAAACCCGGTGCAATATCATTGGTAGTCGGCTAAGAGCGCTACCAAAGATTGGGCTCTGTAGATGCCGAACTTAGTAAGTCAACCACCGGATTTGGCCCAAGAACTGCCGATGAGAATAGCAATCTTGAGACCGAGGAGTTGCTATGGGATCAAACGATGCTAGGTCCGGCTTGAAAAACCTCGCCTTTCGAGTTAGTCGCCCGCTTATCCGTGGAATTCAAGCAAAGATGGCACAGAATACTTGAACACACAAGTTAAAAACATTTGTCACGAGCCATAGGTAGGGGTGAGGGCAAGTTATAAGGAGCAACTGTCTTAGCTATGGATTAGTGTGTGCGGAAAGTATAGTGAAATAGTCTGTGGTGCATAATTACGTAATTATACGCCATAGTGCATAGCTACTACAGCCTTATAAGGCTGAGAGTGCTGTGAACTATATTATAACACACCCCCTAGCTATATAGCAAATATTGCTAATATAGCAATCTGCTATTACTTATAGCTATAACTATTTTTAAATATATATAAAAGAGATAAAGTAGTGTTATAAATAGCCTTAAAGGTGTAAAATAAATAAAAATATTCCTTATAAGTGCTTTAAAGAGTATAAATAAGTAATATATAATTTAAGTAATAGTAATATAATCTAGATAAGTAGTAGAATCCTATTAGTAGTGCTTAACTGTCTATAAAGGCAGCTAAGTAGGTATAGTTATTACTTATACTACTCTCTATCTTAATTTTCCTCCTTTTTCTACTTAGAATACTATAATAATTATAAGTTAACCCTTTATATATATGAAAAATTATTATATATATTATTAACTGTTACTAATACTTATCTTTATATAGAACTATCTATACCTATTAATACTATTATTAAAAATAGCCTCTAAGTATAAATAATCTATAGTGCTAGTTACTAACTATATTACTAAGGCTAAGGTAACCTATAAGGCTAAGAAGAAAGCAGAGTAGGAGTAGCTAGCTGCTCTTACTAAGTAGGAGGAGGCTGAGAATAATAAGGTTAATAAGTATAAGTCTTTTATTTTGCTATTTTATAGCCCTTCTAGTAACTATTACTATCTAGTAGGGCTTTTTAATATTATAGAAGCTAATAATATCCTTTTAGAGGAGGCTAAGGCCTCTAAAAAGAAGCCTATATATAAGTATAAGTATGCCCTCTCTATTAAGAAAAAAGAGAATAAGGATAAAGAGGAGCCTATTAATATATTTATAATATTACTTTCTATAGTTTAGAGATACTAATAATAGTTTAGAGAAGTTTAAGTATAAGTCTAAGGAGGTAAAGATTATAACTAGTATATATTATAGTATATTAAAGAAGAAGACTAACCCTACTACTAGTAAGAAGATTTTAGGCTCTACTAAGAAGCTCTATACTTTCTCTACTATTTTAGAGAGAGCTAGTAAGCTAATAGAGCACTTATATTATAGCTATATATGCTTACTGCTTATAGATAAGAGCTCTAGTTACTACTTCTATAATGCTAGTAAGTGCTACTACTACTACCTAGCTAGCTATAGCTACTAACCCCTCCCTACTACTGCTATTATGCTCTATAAGTGCTACTATAAGGCCTATAATAGTAATAACTAAGTTATAAGTATTCTATACTTATATATAGGTATATATAAGATAATTTAGTATAGTGCTAACTTATCTATTTAGGCTTTTACCTATTAGTATTAGATCTTCTAGGCTGTTCTTAAAGAGGAGGAGGAGAAGGAGAAAAAGGAGGAGGAGAAGGAGAAGTAGGAGGAGGAGGAGGAGCTCTAGGTTATTATATACCTAGAGGCTGCTATAAGAAAGCTGGCTTTAGCTAGCCCTTTTTAGTAGGTTTCTATAGCTACTACTCTTTCTAGTAGTACTATTACTAGTATATATACTTACTTAGTAAGCCTTTTAGCTTTCTATAAGCTACCTACTAGTATAGCTAATAGCTTTATTAACTGCCTTATTATAGCTATTTATGCTAAGAAGTGCTTCTATTATTAAATATATACTTTTAGGTATTAATACTCTTTGCTTATTAGTGTTTAGAGAGGTATAGAGCTAGTATATCTAGGGCTAGTATACTTATAAAAATTGCTTTTCTATCTAGCTATTATATATAGAGGGGCTATAGCTCTATAAATAATATCTACTAGCTTTTAGGTCTAATAAAGCTTTATTCTATACTTTTAAACTTACTTTCCCTTTATTATAATAATATAGTAAGTGTTTACTAAGTTTAGTAGTGCTTAGAAGTATTTAAACTTAGCTTAGAAGAGGCTTTTTATAAGCCTATCTATTAGTATTTTATTTATAGATATATAGAGCACTTTAAAAGTGCTCTTTATATACTCTTAGTATAGCTATATATTTTAAATATTAATATATTATAGGTGGGTTAAAATATACTCTCTCTCTCTAACTACTAATTAAATAGTTTGCTAATTATTATAATAGACTTTCTAAATATCTCTAAGCTCTAAAATAAGGTTATAGTATAGCCTTTAAAGAGCTATTATCTTTTTAGTAGTATACTTAAGGCTTAGAAGCTTTGCTTTAGTTATTAATATTATAACTATTACTTAATAGGCTGCTTTTTACTAAATTATACCTCTAAAAAGTATTATTATATAGCTTTATAATAACCTATATATCTCTTTATTATTAGTAAATAAGGTGTTACTAGTAATTAGTAGTGTGGGAGTTTTTTTATTACTTTCTAAGCTGCTATAGCAGATTATAAGGTAGTAAGTTATATAGAGATACTATATATATTACCTTACTATAGTAAAGTGCTATATGCTTAGATTTATAAGAAAGTAGAAGAGTTATACTATAGTAAAGGCTACTTTAAGGTATATTATTATTACTATATATAAGATACTTTTAATAAGTAATTAGTAGTTTTTGATTTTTATAGTAGTAGTTTTGCTAGGGTTCTTTATGAGCTTAGTAACTAGTATAGAAGTGCTTAGAGTAATACTATTATAGAGGTTAAAGTGCTCTATAATAGTTTTAATATACTAGTTATGGACTAGGTAAATCTTTTTAGCTGCTTAGTCTTATATAATATATATTCTGAGATACTATTTAATAGGGCTTAGTTTATATAGTTTATATAGTTTCTTAATCTCTTATATAAGCTTCTAAGCTTTAGAAGTATAGTTTTAATAGAATAAAATAAGGATATTATTAATATAGAATAGGAGCAGGACCTTATGGTGCTTATTTTAAAAAAGGTAGGGCTTCTTATTATATAGAGAGAGTCTAAGCTTATATAAGGCTATAGAGAATTCCTTATACTATAGAAGAGGTGTGTCCTTTAAGCTATATAGAGCTCTGTTAAGCTTTATAATTTTATTAGTTTGCTTAAAGCTGTTTAGGAGGTAGTAGGTAACTAGCTCTCTATCTGGGTTAATATCTACGTTTAGGAATATATTAATAATATTAAATTAGAGTATTTTATAGTTAAACTAGGCTATAATTACTACTACTATATATAGGTTTTGGGCTATAAGTATAGTAGTATAGGTTAAGCTAAGAGAGAAGGTGTTTTATATATCCTCTTATATATAGATTTATGCTTTATAAGTATTAAGGTAGTTATCTTAGAACTTATAGGTATATATCTACTTTAAGGGAAGAGGCTTTAAGTATATTTTAGACTAGTTAATAATATACTAGGTTCTCTTAGCTATAAGCTTATTAATTTTCTTATTTATAGCCTCTTAAAATATATCTTAGAGTAGCTCTCTTAGCTTTTATTAGGGGTTATATATAGAAGAATAAAGTGGTGGATTAATTATAGCCTTAATATAGGGTTTTAGTGTGTGTGATGCTAAAGCCTGTTTTCTTCTATTCTTTCTGCCACTATGCTCCTATTATATATCCCTCCTAGGTTAGGGCTTTGCTACTACTATAGGGGCGCTACTACTCTATAGCCCCCCCCCTACCCCTATACCTAATATAAGGCTCCCTCCTAAGAGCTTATATCTCTATAAGTAGGGTAGAGCCTCCACAGCTTATAAGCTATAGCTATAAAGCTTAAAGCCCCCCTTTATCCCTTCCTTATAATAATATTACTCCTTCTATCTTAAATTATTTCTTCCTTTTAACTACTAAATAATAAATCCTAAAAATAAATCTATATATTATTACCTATATAACCCCTACTACTATATAGTCTCTTATTAGCCTAGTTTAAGTAAGCTGCTATTATACTAAGTTTTATATTACTTCTTATAACACCTTCTTTAACTCTTCTCTTTCTTAGCTAATAATAACCTTAATATACCCCTCCCTATTCCTGACTTTGCACTATTATACTAAACTCCTACTAACTGTATATAGTACTTAAAGCGCCCCCTATACTTCTCTCCTATTATTATTTTCTATATATCCTACTTATACCTATCTCCCACACTATATATATAGCTCTGCTAAATTTTTGCTAATTTTTTATAGAACTATTTCTATAACTTCCTAGCTTTCCCCCCCCCTCCCCCTTAAAATAATTATTATATATATCTAGTATTCCTTACTTTAATACTACTTCCTTACTAATTATTTAATAGATAGCTAATACTGCTATTACTAGTACTCCTAGTAGTAACCCTCCTAGTAATAGTTCTCCTAGAAAGTATCCCACTCTAGCTTCTAAGGTTATAAGTATACTACTTCCTTCCTGCTTATATGCTGCTTATTTATTACTTATTTCTATTTAGGGTAAGATCTATAAGCCTGCCTAAAAGAAGAAGAAAACTAATAAGAATAGATATATCTATAGTACTATATGCCCCTATACCTACCCCCCCTATGTTTACTACCTTATTACTAATTCTAAGGCTAAGCTCTATACTAACTAGCTTAGTATAACTCTATTTTCTGCTTATTTACTACTTACTAGTTACTTATTTATTATTAGAATTTAGTAAGTAGTATACTTAGTATACTAATAGTTCTTATTCTTATTCTAGTTCTATAAGTATCTCCCACTCTATATTCTTACTACTTATTTATTATTTATACTTTTCTAGGTCTTTAGTAATACTATCTCTACTTATAAGAACCTTAAAGATACTACTAATATCTTTAATACTATTAAAGCTAATAATAAGAACTATACTAAAGTACTATACTTACTGCTTATACTCTGTTTACTTACTAACCCCTTCTAGCTCCTTTAAGCCTTCTAGACTATAGCTAGTAACACTAAATATAGCTTATATCACTTTATCTATACTAATACTATAAATATATCTTACCTATCCCCTATATATACCCCTTCTAAGCTTACCTCTATTATCCCTACTATTAGCTTCCTGCCTATTAGTACTACCTCTATATCTTATACTCTCTATATACCCCCTACTCCCCCCCTACTTACCTCTAAGCAGGCTAAGTATATTATTATTATCTTTAAGGCTATTTCTATTACTATTATCTTAGTATATATAAGCTGCTCTCCCTCTACTACTACCCCCTTAACTAACTGCTTCTATAGTACTTTACTCCTACTATTTTTAAAGAGAAAGAGGAGAAAGTAGAGGAGGAGGAGGTAGAGGAAGAGGGTAAGAATAGTAGTGAGGAGGGTAAGGCTACTACCTAGCTGCTCCCTAGCCCCCTCCCCTTAGAGAGTTCCTAGCTTATATATACCTAGTATATATTATTATTATTTTACCTTCTAGCCTATAGGCCTAGAAATATCTAAGCTATAACTCTTAACTTTACTGCTTTTTTCTATATTATTTCCTTATACTGCTCTACTAGTATATTATCTTTAATATAATACTATAGCTTCTAAGTATCTTTCTTACTGCTATACCCCTTTTAATATATAAGGTACTATCTCTTCCTCCTAAAACCTTTATAGTCTAAGATTTCCTCTACTTTATATAGAAGCTCCCCTTCTATCTCACTAATTAGGAGTTACTTATTTACTAAGTTATCTCTACTATTAAATAGCTTTAGTAAGAAGATTAAAAATATATTATATATCTTATATATCTATAGGATATCTAACTTATATACTAGCTTATAGTCTCTCTTAAGACTAAGTATATAGAAAGAGCTAAGATACTTATCTATAAGTTTTCTACTTAGCTACTTTATTTTAATATTCTTACTAGAGAGGAGAACCTAATCTCTTATAGTAAATCTCTTTAGTTATCTATATTTATTATAATAGTATGCTTACTAAACCTTAACTCTACCTAGAAGTAGTGCTAGCTCTATTTATTATATCTATAGTTACTCTACCCTCTCTCCTGCTACTATATTTAATAACTTAGATACTTCTATAAATAGGATATTTTCCAGGATTAGTAGGTCTTAGCCTATAAGAGCTTAGTTTAGTAATATCTTAATAGATAAGTACTAAGCGTTATTATATATAAATTGGGTGAGATAAAGTTACTATACTTAATCTGCTTAGTTCCTAGTATAGAAGTAGTAGAGGTAATACTTAACGTTCTAGTTTTATTACTCTATCTAGCTATCTATTTATAGGTAGAAGGTAGTACTTAGATAATACTTAATAATAAGAAGGAAGTAGAGATATGCCTAGAACTTATTTATAAATAAGGAGTCTCTATCTAATACTATTCTATTTAATACTTTAAAGATAGTAAATATCTTAGTAAATAGGAGATTAGTAAGACTACTTATAGTAAGCTAGCTTATTATTATAATATAGATACTATATTTTATATAATAATCTATAATAATAAGTATTATATTATAGAGCTTTTTATTTATAAAAGTTAGAGATTTAGGTAGCTTTATAATAAAGTTTAATAAGATCTCACTATAGAGTTATATTAGTATTAGTAATACTACTAGTAAGCTATAGGGTTTATAATAGTAAGCCTTTATCCTTTAATATATTATATATATATTAATATACTTCTTTATATCCCCCTTTATTCTATTCTAAAAGTAGTTCTGCCTTAGCAGCTTATATATCTAGGTAATACTAAGGTATTCTATAGTAAGGGTATTATAGTATACCTTAATTAGTTCCCCTTAGATACCCTCCTATTTAGATATATATATTTTTCTCTTATATCTTAATAATCTATATAAATCTACTTTCTACTCCTAAACTTTACTCTTTCCCTACTTACCTCTAGCTTTAGTACTATACTATTATCTCCTTACCTATTACTTATTTACTATAAAAGTATCCCTCTATTATAGTTAGAGTATATAACTGATTATTAACTTAGACACTATACTTACTGTTTTAGGGTCTAGCTCTCTAGCCTCTCTCTATAGAATATATAGCTTATAATCTGCAGCTCTAGTAATAGGCTTAAGTAGCTAGCAAGCTGCTTTATTACCTCCTTAATATAGGGTTTCCCCTAATACTCTCTATTATAGCCCCTTCTTAGGATAGAGTTAGGAACCTATCCCCCCTTTCTTGTCTCTTCTCCTTACTTAGCTCCTTATTAGAGCTACTATATATAGTAGTTTCTAATCCCTTACTACTTTCCCTAAGTAAGTTTATATCTCTTCTACTAGAGTGTTAGTCTCCCCTCTACTATTATCTTAGCTATAGTTAGGCCTCTATAATAAGCTATTAGCTGGGTTTTCCTTTCCTAGCTTAAACTTAATATTAATATTAAATACTATAAGGTTATTAAGTTAGTATAGCTGCTTAGTATTAGGTTTAGTTTTAGTGTTTAGGAACTATAAGTTAAAGTAGTTAGTCTAAACTATAATAGTCTCTAGTATATATACTATATATTACTACTAGTTCTATAAGCTATTAATAATAGTAAGCAGTTTATAATTATCTATACTAAAATAAGTTTCTAAGCCTGTTAGCTTCCTTAAGTAAAAGGTAACTAGATGCTAGTAACCCTTAAAGAGCTAATATAGTACTACCCTTATTATAAAGTTAGAGGTATCTATATAGATTACTATGGAGAGAGATAGGTTAAAGTGTTATAATATTAAAGCTTTTATAAATACCTAGACTAGCTAATAGAAAGCTGCTTAAGCCTTATTACTAAGCTATACCCTATCTATATAGTTACCTCTCAGTTTATTTATAAGAAGTGCTATAATCTTAGAATAGCTCTTAATAAACTATTAGTAGAACTCTGTGAACTCTAGAAATACTTAAATATCCTTAACGCTGCGTGGTAGCGGCTATATTATAATAGCTATAATATAGTCCTGTTCTATAGAGATACCCTCTAGAAAGATAATATACTCCAGAAATAAAATTATTATTTTATAAAACTTATATTTATTACTATTAAGGTATAGATCCTATTTTCTTAGCTTCTCTATAACCTAGTATATATTCTGCTTATAAGTCTCTTTATTACTACTATATATTAAGATATTATCTAAGTAGATAATATATATTATATTAATAAGACTAGCTAGAGCTTTATTAATATAGGCCTAAAATATAGTAGGTATATTAGTAAGCCTAAATAGTATAACTATATACTTAAAGTAGCTATATTATATATAAAAAGCTGTCTTCTACTTATCTCTCTTACTAATATATATCTAATAATAAGTGTTTGTTATATCTAGCTTTATAAATACTTTTATATTATCTAGGTGGTTTAGGATCTTGCTGATTAGAGGTAGTAGTATATAGTTCTTATAGGTGATCCTATTTAATATGCAGTAGTTAATGCAAAGATATAGCTCCCCCCCCTTCTTAGGTATAAATAGTATAGAGGTACCTACTAGGCTTATTAAGGGTTAGATCTATCTCTTTGCCTCTGCTTTTATTAAATAGTTATATAGAACTTTAAGCTTATATTCTAATAGTAGGTATATAGGCCCCTAGGGTGGCTATATATCTCCCTTAAGGATAATATAATAGGAGTGCGCTAATTATTTAGGCACCTCTTCTACCTTCTCCTTTAAGAATAAATCTGCTATATCTCTATATCTCTCCTGCTATAGTGGGGGTAGTGATCCTCTATCTTTTTCTATAATACTGTCTCCTGCTATCTCTATAGTAGCTATAATATGAGGTGTAATATGCGTAAAAGCAGTGAGGTTATATCTCTTAAGGTTCTTCTTTATTATTATAAGCCTTAGATATTATTTAAATAAGAAGTAATACTAGGCCTTAGCCTTCTAATTTACTGCTAGGTTTATATCCTCTAGCTATAGTATATCTAAGATAAGTATTAGAGTCTTAATATCTATAAGGATAAAGTAATATAGTTAGGTCTCTATAATATTATTACTATTTATAATTCTAAGGTAGATATAGTAGCTACTAAGTATTAATAACTTATCCCCCTTAATAGTTATTAATAATAGGCTTAGATAGATCTAAATACCTATTAGATTTACTATAAAGTAGCTATAACTAATTATATTTATATCTAATTCTAAGTCTATTAATACCTTACTAAATTACTAATAGCTATTTAGCTATATTTATAATAGGATTTCTAAGTAATACCCCTAGCTCCTACTACCTCCCTATACTATGCTTATAGAAATACTATTAACTAAGGTAGCAGCATATTTAGGGCAATTTTACTAGAGGTGTTCCTTCTTACTATAACTATAACAGGTTATATTAGGGCATTATACTATAGTATAGCCCTCTTTGCTATATATATAACACACACCTCTAGCATTTTAGGCTCTAGAGCAGTCCTATTATATATAGCTCTCCTCACTATAGTTATAGCATTTAGGCTCTTATTATTAAGCCTTAGATATAGTATCCTAGTAGCCTCCTAGCTGCTTTATAGGTTTCCAGAAAGTTAGTTTTTATAGATTAGGAGCTTTATCCTTATATTATAGAGAGATATAGCTCTCCTTTCTATACCTATAGTAGGGTAGTAGCTAATAGGAGGTGTGTGAAGTTAGGTAGCTTATTAGCTGCTCCACTAGTGCTTATAAGTTATAATATCTATAAATAGTGTTTCCACTAACTCTTAGTAAGTGCTTAATCTGCTATATAAGCAAGATTAGCTCTATATATATCCTTAGAAGCTATAGCTGCAAGCTAATTATTTAGTAGAAGCTTAGGCATAGCTTGCTGAGGAGGGATAAGATATATTATTTCTTAGAGAGGATATATAGCAGCTCTATCTCTAAGCTATTATACTTAGTGAGAAAGTAATTAAAAGGCTAGTTAGGTCTCTAGTATATTTAGTTAAGCTGCAGAGTAGTTACTATAGTATAGCTCTTAGAGTCTAACAGCTAGTTATATAAGAATATCTTAAACTCTAGCTAGGTAATATATCTTATATTAAATCCTAGCTTCTAGTTCTCCTCTATAAGGTATTATATCTAGTTTATCTTTATATAGCCTTAGAGATAGCTAACCCTATATACTACTCTATTATAGTCTTTTTAGATCTTCTTTCCCTATAGAATAAAATAAAAGTTATAGTTAAATAGAAAGATTTATAGCTCTTTATAGAACTTACCTAAGTATATTAGTATAGATAGAGTAAAAGGCTAGTATAGCTAGAAGCTATCCCCTTTTTTTAGGCTATCTAGCTGCTTAGAGGGTTTATTCTCACCCCTTAATATAGTAGAAGTCTAGGTTATAGGTAGGTAAAGGTTAGTATTACCTATTTATAGCTAGGTAAGTTTAGCCTGCTTTCTCTAGATAGCCTATTTATAGTAAGTAACCTTAAGTTTCTCTTCTAGTTTGCACTTCTCTTACTCTAGTATCTCTATCCACTTAGCAGCTATATATATATGCTCTATATAAGTAGAGGTAGCTATTAGTGAGTACTGCTAGTTATTACCCTTATCTACTAGTTTTAAGGTATCTTAGTGCTATAAAGGTATATTGCTATTATAGTATACTTAGTATATATTTATAGCTATTTTTTCCACTAGTTTATTTTAATAAGAAAAGGCTTTAAACTATTAGAAGTTATATATAAAAGAATAAAGTAGTAGATTAATTATAGCCTTAATATAGGGTCTTAGTATATATGATGCTAAAGCCTGCCTTCTCCTATCCTTTCTGCCACTATGCTCCTGTTATGCATCCCTCCTGGGTTAGGGCTTTGCTACTGCTGCGGGGGCGCTGCTACTCTATAGCCCCCCCCCCACCCCCACACCTAACAGCTTTTTAGCTTTAAAATAGTTACTTAGAGGCTTTAAGAGGTCTTCTATAAAGTATATTATCTTTTATTTAGTATTTAGATATATCTTAGAGTTATTTTATAGATATACTATAATAATAGAGTATAGAGTCTTATATCTAAGAGTGCTTTCTATAATAGCTTTATACTAATTAGATATAAAGATTATAAAGAAAGTGTTTTAGTAGTTATCTAGTAAGCTCTTTTCTAAATAAAGAGTTATAAGGACTCTTAGATACTGCTCTCTAGTGCTCTATTATATTAGAGGCTTATAGTTAATTTATTAGTATTAATAATAGGTAGATTAGAAATCTATTTTAGCTATTAAGGAGAAGTTTTATCTAGATTGCTATAAGCTCTCTTTCTTTATAGATGCTTAAGTAGCTAGTTTTTAAGTATTTAAAATAGGTGGATATAGGTTTATATTCTTAGTGATAGTATATTATGCTTTAGGATAGAGCTCTAGTATTATAGAAGTATCTAAACTTAATTCTAGTATATTTTTGGAATTAGAAGTTTATTTAAGAGTAAGTAGTTCTCTCTATATTCTAGCTAGTATGCTCTTAGACTATATTATAGTAATAGTGTGAGGTGCTTCTAAATTATAGAAAGCAGCTAGTATAGAGGATTTAAGCCTGCTAGTGGTTTATTTATTTATTATAAGGTTACTGTTTGCTTTATTAAGTATCTCTAAGGTTTTAAGGACTATATTAGAGGATTTAATAGGTATTTTAATCTTATTAATAATTATCTAGGTGCTCTAGATATTTATAGCCTCCTTCTTATTATCTAGAGAGTAGAATTTTAACTTATTAAAGTATATATTATGTGTGATAATAACCTAGTTAAGTATAGAAATCTAGATTCTATATAGGTTATATATTTTTAATATATATTTTATAAGATATCTAAGATAAGCCCTGGAGTTAACCTTATAATAGTATTTTCTAATACCTTTTTTATAACTCCCTTTAAGGGAGTAAGCTCTATAGCTATAGGTATATAAGCCTCTTTAGTGTGGGTATAGATCTTAGTATATAGTAAGTATAAAGTCTAGTTATTACTATTAGAAGTAGTTCTAGAACTATTTAAGTTCTATCTAAATAGGGCTTTACTAGTTATTTATAGTATATAGGCTAATATTAAAGATAAAGACTACTACTCTCTAAGCCTCTGAGATAAGATACTTAGATAGGTAAGTAGTAGTTAGTATTATAAGTGCTTTTAGAATAATTTCTAAGCTAGTATACTCTCTGCTACTTATAGGCTTCTTAGTGTTTATTAGTGGGAGCTTAAGATTAATTTTAAGCTTCTTTATTTATTATTTATATTAAGTAAAGCTTTATATAGTAATAATAGTGTGTTTAATATTATAGTAGATCTTATAGATAGTAAGTTCCTGCTATCTTTATATTTAGTATTTAAATATCTAGAGTGTTTTAAATATTTTATTATGCTCTTTTAAGACTAGGGGAATTTTAAAGAGTCTTCTACTATACTTATCTTTAATAAGGAGTATTTAGATATATAGTTTGCTAAGCTTTTAGTAGTTAAAGAGGTTCTAAGCTATATGGTAGTAGGGATAGAAAGATCTAGTCTTAGATATGCTATATAAGATAACTTACTTAGTATATACTTAAGTATAGAATTTATATTAAATATATAATAGAGTCTTAATTCTTACCCTCTAAGTGTTATATATAAGGTGTTTAAGAGTGCTCTAGTCTAGGTGACTAGCTTAGAGGTATTATAGTTATATATTATTAAACCTTTTAGCTATATAGTAGTATAAGGGGTATATTAGCTTCTAGTTATTTAAGAGAGCTATAATATCTATACTACTTATAGAAATACTTAGACTAGGTGAGCAGGTAGAGATAGGGTTATATTTAAAGAAGACTAGGTTACTCTTATATAGTAGCTGCTTTATATAAGTAGACTTATCTAGCTTATTAAACTATAGAGAGCAGTTATAGCTATTATATTAAATATCTATCTTAAAGAGGAGCGCTTCTAAGATAATATTAATATATATATTTTTAATAATAGTAATATTATTTAAGGTTAGAGTGCTCTTTTTACTTATTAAGGTATCTTTAAATATATTCTAGATAATCTAAGTGCTTCTCCTAATAATTAGTATATTTATACTACTAACTTTAATTACCTTATTATTATATAAGTGTGTGAAGGTGCTAGAAACTAGCTTTCTCTTATTATTAATAATATAGAGAGCTCTATAATTATCTAGAATAATACTATTAGAGAGAGTATATAGTTTCTTAAAGAATATAAATACTATAGAATAAACTTAGATTACTTAGCTTTTATCTTTAAGAAGGCTTTAGTTAATAATATAGCAGAAAATATTATTAGGAAGTTACTCTTTATTACTAGTACTACCCCTATTACTATACCTGCTCTAGCTACTACTATAGTGTCTGCTATAGTTATAGCTAGATAAGTGCTAACTGCTCTTCTAAGATTTCTTTATAATCTACTTTATATATATAAGGTTATTATAGATATAGCTCTACTATAGGAATATTACTATCTTCTATATATACTGTGCTTTGTTTTTTAGTATCTTATAATCTTTAAGGCTATCTTTTAGTGAGTCTATAAATACCTATTAAATATAGTTATAGTTTTATAGAGTCTATTTATAGTATTATTTATAGAGGTAGCTAGGGATTTTATTAAGTATTACTACTAGAAAAGAAGTATCTAAAGCAGTTTATAAGGCTTAAAGTAGATTCTCTAAGTTAGAGTAATCTATAAGAGTAATATATACTCTAAGCAATCTGCTAAAACTCTTAGTAATAGCTAGCTTATTATAGATCTTAGTAGTAAGAATAATTTTAAGCTCTTTAAGTAAGAGATAAGGTATTTTAATCTCTTCTATTTAGGTAACTAAATCTAGCTAGTTTTAGGTCTAAGTGGGAGCTATTTTATAGTATACTACTTTAAGAAAAGTATATCTATTATAGTTTCTCTTAGTATTAGTGATATTTTAGCTTACTACTAGCTTATAGAAATAGTACTATTCTTTATACTACTTAGCAGGCTAAGTAGTATGCTTAGTATATTTTAGGATATTCTTATAATCTTAGTATACTTATTCCTATATACTATTATTAAAGCAGGTAAGTTATTATTTAAGAAAGTAGAGTATATTTTAAAAGTTAATCTAGGACTTATTATTCTTATTATTAAGCTTTATTTCTACTACTTTAAGGTAAACTATATTAATAGTCTAATAGATAAGTACCTAATAGTTATAATATAAGGTAATCTATAATAAGAGATTTATACTATTAGTAGAGAGATATTTAAGTATATTACTCTATTTATCTTAGATATTTTTATACTTAATAGGGGTTAGTGGAGTTAGCTTTATAAGCTTAAAAGTAGTAAGACCTGCTTTACTAGCTTATTAGAGAGTATTAAACTCCTTGCTCTTAATAATATTAATAGAGTTATTATGCTTAGTAGTTTTATAGAGTATCTAAGAGGGATTCTCTTTAGCTTTCTATTTATAGAGAACTGCTTTATACTTACTAAAATTAGCCTTATACTTAGCTTAGAGGTAGTTATTATACTTATTTATAAACTTCTAAATAGTTAGAGTGCTTTTAAGAGTATTAAAAGGCTTTCTAGTATTAGAGCTATTAGAATTAAGATACTTCTAAATATCCTTACTCTATATAGATAAGTATAGATTAAGGTATTAATAAGACTAGTTAGTAGGGCCCTAGAGCCTTGCTTTTAGAGAGAAGGTTATTAAAGAGTATATAGCTATTATTATAAGGCTGCTTTAAAAAGGTTTTAAGTATTATAAGAGTATTTTAAATAGGTAAAAGATAATAGGAGAAAAGCTGCTTACCCTTTTCTAAGCTTAGAGAGGTTAGAGAGGTATTTATAAGCTATAGAGCTAGGCTTATAACTATTATAAGCTATAGATAGGGGTAAGGGTAAGTTATAAGGAGTAACTATCTTAGCTATAGATTAGTGTGTGTGGAAAGTATAGTGAAATAGTTTGCAGTGTGTGATTACATAATCGCGCGCTATAGCGCACAGCTACTGCAGCCTTATAAGGCTGAGAGTGCTGTAAACCGCATTGCGACAACATTTATTTGAAGTTGGCAATTGAATAGGATGTTATTTGGATGAGTTTCCGTCCGTGTGCTCTTCCACCGCCCAGCAAGTCCGTAGGCAATGTGCCCCGAGTCACCGAACCCCTCTTCGAGCCCCCCCAAGGAAGCTCTTCACTCCATCTAGAAGTTCAGCCGAGAGGCAAGCCTAACGCCGTACCAGACCATGGAAAAGATGGTTACTAGATTGAGATGGATGCTCATTGCGTGGTTTCGAGAGAACCGTCTCCTACAGGCTTGCATATCGGGACTGATCTCGTCAACGGCACCGGGTTGCTTGGCGTCACGAGTTTCTATGCGCATGTTGTCAATATACTACTACCTTATACTTGATGAATAGGGGAAAAATGCCACCCACCTTGATGAGTCCGGTCAATCATAGCCTGTTTCGTCCCTGGGCCGTAGATACAGAGGTTCAGCATAGCTGTTACGCCAGCTACGGCGAACGGAACCCAGTCCCGCTTGTCACGGAGCAAAGAGGCCGGTCCAGCAGGAGGAAATGTGAGGGCCGTCAAAATCAGCAGAAAGGACTGAAATCGAAAGTAAATAGGAAAGAGCCGCTTTTGCAGAGTTGTAAATGCAGACTTGGGAAGCTCGCTGTAGCATATTTTCGTGTTGACAAATGAATGGAAGACGATCGTTCCCAGCAGAGTTGCGTACGAAATGATGTGACAAGGTGCTAATAAGATGCTTGCGAAGGCCATGGTGGCTGTCGGAGGTGTGGATCAGAAGAGCGCGAAGTAACTGAGCTGCTGATTGCGATGCGAAATCCACGAAATTGAAGAACCGAGAAGACTTGGTGGTCATTTATTCGAAATGCGTTTCCAAGCAGTTACAGCGATGTTCCGGCTCAGTTGTAACTTCCGACGGCCTTCGGATAATTAGAAGCTTGGGCGTCCAGAAGCGTGCCGGCTAAGTGGGGCTCTGAGCCATCTCGGGGCTTGAAGCAGTGATCCTGTCTTCCGTCCGGCGCAGGTTCCGAAAGGGTGCGGACCTTTCGCGGCGTAAGCAAATTCCAAATGCGAGAATGCCAATTGGCTTGATCTCTTGTGAATCATCGAATACTTTAATCTTTGGCCAGAGCCCGTGATGTAGCACTTCTTTATCCCTACCTTCTGACCCGAAGATTGGGCTTGGACATGTAGAAAGCCTACAAATAGCTACTAGTACTGGGCTAGCAATAACGCTACTGAAGCCAACACGCCCACCCAATGGATTTTATATCCAGGGCACTGGAACACCTAGTCACGCGTCGGATGTTCTTCTAGTGCCTTTTGCCACCCACCATGTTCAGGGTAAATACACTTTCTCACACAAATTTGACCCATATTATATGCTCTACTGTGCATAACATACTTTATACAAACGGTGTGCAGAAGCACACACGGGCGCTGATGCAGATCACGGCCTCGGAGTTCATACCAACCCCGACTCCCATGCAGTTGCTACAAATTCCCCGCTGCGAATAACCCGGGTAGCGGCACTGCAAAGCGGACCGTCCCAGACGGAAAGCTTCACAAGTTGCTTCCCCAGATTTCTCCACGTTCTTCCATGTCCTTGATGCGCAATTTTGCAGAGACAATGCCAGACACTGCACATGGCTTCTGAGCTTCAGACCACCACGGCTGCTGAATGCCATGTCTGCGGAATGGTATTTCGACGTCAAGATCACCTGAAACGCCATCTAGTCCTTCATGATCAGCAAGACAAACCCTTCCTGTGCTCAATCTGCAACAGGGGGTTTTCTAGGAGGTGCGAACAAGTCTAGCTCGGCCCGATGCTGATTCACGTCGTCACAGCTCATATGCCAACTAAATGAGAATGTTAGGGACACGCTTGACCGCCATACATTAGTACATAAAGGCTCATCCCCTAATCATCAGCCTCCTGATGCTGCAGAGAAAAAGACGCGGGGACAGAAAGCCTGCGTATCGTGCCGCAACTCCAAACAACGTTGCGATGGGTCGAATCCTTGCTCTCGATGCCTGCAAAAAGATCTGCGGTGTCGATATTTGCCACGTCGAACCCGACAAGTAAGTCCACAGGATGTGATCCTCAAGGCATCTCTTAAACGAAAGAATGACTAAAAAGTCGTCACATAGGCGTCTCGACTGAGAAGCAGTGTAAGAAAAGCCTCTTCTATATCAGTGGCCACCGGAAACCGGACACCCCCAATCGACAACACTTTCGACGACCCGTCTCATCAATTGACGGCGGATCCAGGGCTCGACGCCAGCTTGTCGAATGGCACGGCCCTGAGCATGAGCGTCGACTCGGCAGGCAATGGTCTTACAGAATGGGACGAATTGCCGGGTTTAGAGAGTTTCCATTTTCAGCCTCTGTCTTACCTGCCGGGGTCGTTGCCCCTTGAGGGTACGGATCTTCTTCCACAGGTTCAAGATGCAAGCACGATGCACAGACTATCACTGTCTTCGTGGCCATTGATTCCTGATTTCCAATCATTCAAGAATGGAAAGCATGATCAGGCAACTGAAGCCAGCCCGGATCACATCAGAGCCGTCGACCTGGAGGATTTCGGCCATGTGGAAACTCTGTCCTTGGCCACTTTTGAAAACCTCGAAACTTGGGTTTGTATCGAGAACGCAGAGTTGGACATCAAACGTGGCGGTGTCGTTCCCAACCGAATCTCGTTTGACAATCTTCCCACCCTCCCAATTCTCAATGCTTTCATACAACTCTATTTCGAAGAGTTCCACGACACATTGCCAATCATTCACCGCGCAACTTTCGACCCCAATTCCGCACCTCCTTTGTTGGTTTTGGCCATCAGTAATGTAGGCCGTCGTTTTTCTCAATCAGGGACCGAAGATGGTTCACAAGGTCTTGGCTTGGTAAAATTGGTTGATCGGTCTGTGCAGAGTCAAGTCAGTCTTACATCATACCCCCTTCAAGATATTGATATCCTGATCGTCTGCAGATCGAGAGCTTCCAAGCTAGCGAGGCCATACCGGTGTGGCTTGCTCAGACTGTGACTCTGAATCAAATTTCGAAATCTTTCACAAATGATAAGCCCACGGCAGAACGATGCAGGTTCACGAGAGGTATTCTCGATGATGTTTTGAGAAGGCTGGAGGCGCCGATGCAGACAGTTGCTACGAGATTTCATGAAATGACAGAGGCAACTGATGATGAAACCTTGTGGAAAACCTGGATTGACTGGGAAATTCTTCGACGCGCGGCATACGGACTTTGGGTCAGTAAGGATTCCATGGAAAGCTGTCGAACTCCTCAAACTAAGAAATCTCTAGCTTCTTGACAGTCAGTACTGTCTATTGTTCAACGTCATGCCGGCTGTTGCGACCGAAGCGCCCACTCTTCAAGTGCCGCTTCCTTCACATGAAAGATTGTGGGAAAAGTCATGCGCCGGAGCGTGGAAGCAAGAATGGGAATGTGAGTACTTATCCAAGGCTTCTGTGAAAATCACGCTGACTCCAACATTGAACCTAGTCACGAGGCAATCGGCGCCGCTCTCTCTCAGAGCAGAGATGTCGTCGTTATACAGGCACATTACCATCAGGCCAGAAATCGGGGGTTTCTCTTTCCTGCTCATTTTGCTAGGATTCTTCCGCGATCATCTTTTTCTCAAGCAGGCCGCAGACCTGGGTCTGTCAGGAGTAGTCAACAAGGACGGGCAGACATGTTCGTATGAAATGGGAAGCACGTCAGAAGTGTGGAGATTCCTGGATCCCTCTCGACGTTCAGACGCCAATCGTATCAAGCTCGTCGCGATACAATACTATCACGTCATTGGAATCATACGTCGGATTCCCCTCAAAGACCTGTATGATTTTGCGGGCTGGAGAGTTACGCGGTCAAAACAACAGGAGACGAGGCGCAGGCTGACGGCGTGGATAATCGACTGTGGCGATAGCGCCAGGGAAGTGGCTCTACATGGCGCGAGGCTGTTTCACAAATGCAGGGACCATTCTTCCTGCGGATATCAAGAGCCCGTTGCCATGCTGATTGCAAGCCTGACTCTCTGGTTGTACAACAGCTCCATATCGCAGTGCACGCCTATGCGGCAAGTCAACCTTCAAGCACGGAGACCTGCGACACTTCGCCTTGAAGAAGAGACGGACCCAGAGGAGTCTTTAGATTGGGTCAGAACGGGAAAGCAAGTCCGCCCTTTCGTCGCAGGCATTGGCGACATTCACAGGCCCGGCGGCCATTCCAAAGTTGTGGCGCAAGCCATCAACGTTCTCGAATCATTCAAGGAGTGGAAAATTGGTCAGCTTTTCTGCAGAGATTTGAGAGAGCTCATTGTTCTGTTCGACAGAGATTATACATAGTAGTAGCTAGGTGAAGAAAGCGCGTCTTGTTCTCCCAGCATTGCCGAGCATCATATCCCCCAAGAAAAGTTGCCCGCGTTCGCAAGACTACGCACGCGGCGTTACTCGCAGCGGAAGTCCACCGTGAAGCTCTGCGGTAAAAACGTCGACTCTCGTAGGCGGAATAAAGCCAGCAGGGAAAGTGAGCTTATACTTTCGAAAGATAGAAGCCATCGCAATCGTCAGTTCAATTGGGACAAGACTAGAGTTGCAGGTGTTGTTAGCAGCATGCCCCCCCCACTGATGCCCGTAATCGTAAACTCACTTCTGCCCGATGCACATTCTCGAGCCCTTGCTAAACGACACCTGGTATTGTTCAAGGCTCTTGGCCTCGGGAGTCAGCCAGCGATCGGGGTTGAAACGTCGTGCATCAGGGCCCCAGATGTCAACGCTGGAATGCATCGTATGAGCGGACATCGAAACGATCGTCTGCCAGAAAAGTTTTTGTTAATTAACCAAATTTCAGTCGCGACAGTCGTTTACTTTGAACATAGAAACACCCACCCCAGGGGGCACAATCTTGCCATCCACAACGAAAGGATCGGAATCATTGCGAGGAACGACACGTGGGAGCCTTCCGGGCACTGCGGACGCGAAACGAATGGCTTCTTTTACACAGGCAGCCTAAAGTGTAACTTATGTCAGACGTCTTGGCAGGATCCATGATGTCCGTAAGATGACTGACTCACCAAGTAACTGAGTTTCTCCAAGTTCTGTACAGAGGGAAAGTTGTGCTTATCCGGGATAGCAGCATCCAGCTCGTCAACAAGTCTCTGCTCCATGCTGGGATGTTGCAGAATTTCGAACACGCCTGTGGTGAGAGAGGTCCCGCTGGTATCCGACCCTGCAATCAAGAGATCAAGTGCTTCAGCTACCAAAGCATCATCAGACAGAGACTTGAGATGATCTAGCACGACAGGGTGGTTGGTAGTTGATGCCTTTTCGCTAGCCTTACGCCATCGTTCGACGCATCCTCCGGCGAACTGAAACAATACAAACACACATGATTAGTTTCATGAGTACAGAGCTAATTTGACACACAACAGGGTGGAAAACCTACGTTGAGCAACTCGATTATGTTGCCGATCTCCGGGGACATTGCCTTTGAGAGTCTAGTAGGCATCGTATTGCTCAAGAAACGGATCCATGGAAAGTGCTGAAGTGTACTGAGACCTGCCGCGGCCGACGAAAAAGCCCTGAGGAACCTGGAGCTGAAACCGTCCGGTTCCTCGTCCATCATGCCACCGCTATCAGCGAAGCAAAATTCCATAATGATGTTGGTCGTCAACAACCTTTCGATGTGATGATTAGTCAATCAGAACTCGAGGTGTATCAAAGAGGAGAGACACGCGTACCGAAATGCGTCGTAAACGTCAATCTCTTGCTTCTCGCGAAGACGCTCAATCTTGGCTTCCAAAATTCGAAGTCGCTCCCATACCAGACCTTCCAACTTCAACACGCCTGCGCGGGAGAAGAGCGGATTCAGCATGCGGCGTCGCTCCTTGTGTCTGGTCTCGTCGATCTCGGTAAACACTGTCGGAGGCCGCGCATTGAATCCGAGGTAAAATGCCTCGTGCTTTGGGAAAGGATTTGACTGCCTGTAAATGACTTTGTAGAGGCTCGTATCGTCAATGTGAAGCTCGTTCGGTGCAATGCGGATGGCCCTGGATTCTGTGCTCGGTGTCAGCTGTCCATCCTTGCCCCTTTTAATAGACTAAAAAGGGGAGATTAAAAAGGAACGACGATGCCGGCCGATCTAGTGTGAACCTACGGTAATGCCGGTGAAGTTGCTCGTAAGTTTGTTCCGGGTATGCGGACTTTGTTTGACGGTACAGCCACCTGTCCGATTTCGCGGCTTCTCTCGGTCCAGGGAAATGACGCAGAGGGTGCATGTATATGCGGTACAGGCTTCGAAGGTACGTAAAGACTCCAAAAGAGAGAAAAGTCGCAATGGCCCAGACGGCTACGCCAGACGGGACGGCCCCATCCAGCAGCTGGTGCGGCCAGGAAATGGCGGTGATGTTGTGGCTTTCCATGTTGCTGCGAGCCAGTGAAGCAAAGCGAACGAAGATGGTGTGCTCCAGATCATGGAGTAAAGAGCGTGCAGCTCGTCCATCTTTATATCAACCGCAACGATACGCATCTGGGCGGATCTTCTAAGACGAATAAGGGTTCCAGACAGATCTCCAGGCACCGTTTGCGAAACCTATCCAATAGGAAAGAAAGTCTTTCAAATTGAGGAGCCGACAATGCCGACGCTAAATTGAAGAGCCGATGCTGGTGTTGCCGAAGTGGAGACATATCGGCCCCTCGAATTATGGGGCATAAGTCCGAACGGCCGGCAGGCCAATTTTGGTAGGCGATTAGCTGATTGATTGGCAAATACCTAATTCAAAGAGCCACAATGGGTTCCTGTCTTGAAGTTGGTGGTTGTAGTTACTATAGTAACTCAGGGGTCGATACCGCACCCAAGATTTAGACATGCGATAAAAGACAGATCAGGGTTACTTCAAGGCCTGCTGTTACCCCATTGGCAGCACAGCCACTGGTATCCGGTCAAAGCCACCATCATTCACCTCGAAAAGACTTTTTTGGAGTTTATACTTGTATTGAACATCGATGTACGAGAATCACCTCTCCTTCCTATTGCCATCTATGCCTCGACGCCCAGGGTAAGATATGCGGGCATGCCCTTGGTGACATCTTCACCGTCGAGAGGCTCAACAATCATGTTGGGGTTCCAGCCGTTGACAGCCTCAGCAGAGAAGATGCTGTCGATCTCGTTGGCAGTGCGGTTGATCTCAGTGTGGCTACGTAAGGCTCAAGTGCCATCTGAGAAAAGGTTAGCACATCGCCAGCGACGATTGATTCAAGGTACTCACGATCTGGTGGCTGAGTTCCTCGTCAAAGAAGATCTGGCCGGTGTTCGCAATGTTGGAGCCGACGATGGTACCGTTGCTGCGGACAGATCAGTCGGTGTGAACCTGAGCGTGAATGTGCTGTTTCCATTAGTTTTAAGCCTGCGAAAAAGAAGGGTTACCACGTTGTACTGACAATTGTGCGCTCAACGTATAAGCCGGGGAAAACGGTCTTCATCTAGACTCCATGATACCGTTGGAATCGGTAGGCCGCATGCCGCGAAGCCAGGTGGTGCCATCGGTGTGCAGGTCCAAATCCGGACCGATCGTCATGTTAAGCTGCCCCAGAAGCTCCTCGAAGGGAGTGTTGGGGTCCCGGCCAGTGAAAGAACTGTAAGAGCCCGTCTACCAGGTCAGGTGTTGGCAAACTTCACCAGTCTCACAACAACGCGTCTAGAAGGCCATATACAGCGTTGCAATGCTAAAGATCGACCAAGACGTCGCTCATAACTTAGCAGTCGTTGACATTCATGACACCAATGTCCAGGTTGAGAGGAACACCGGGCTGGTCCTCGCTCATGTCCTGGCGCAGGGTCTGCGACTGCGGCCAGACGTAGGGTCCCTTGGTGACCTCAGGGGTCAGAACGCAGGTTTCATTCTGCAATGTGCTGTGGTGAGGACCCTCGGTGTGGATGGTGACGTTGCTGTCGCGCTGGACGAGGGCGCGGCTAGCAAGCGAGCGCTTTTCAGCGTGGCGCTTCTTGTGAGTCTCGTGGAGCTGTCCAGCTTGAACAGCGCAGCGCTTGGAAAGGTTCGAGCGGCGAGTCATCTCGGAGCGGCTCAGGCTGTGGTCGTGACCGGGGTGGGCAACGGCCACGCCCGTAAGGAAGAGCCGTGGCGAGAGCGAAGAGCTGGAGCTACATTTTGAGGACCTGTCTAAAGAACGAACGTAGGTGCTAAAGAATGTGTGAAGACCGTTGAATTAGAGTATCTGTCAGTCTAAGCTACTGATCTCAGCTGCTGATCGGAATGCTGATGAAACAGCGAAGGCGATCTCTCTTTATAAGTCTTGACACAGCTCTAGATGTTCTACACCTTCCCCAAACAGAATGGAAAATATTCCCTGCTTCGCCTCAGAAACATCCCTGAGGAGTCTCCAGAGAGGGTCATCTCATCGCGACTTTGGTTTTGTCATCCCCCTTCTCATCAACGCTCAGATTCTCAATCCGCGAACCATTTCGCGAATCCGATGTCCACGATCTCCACTGACGTCGGGTCAACAAAACAAGTGCCTCCCACATCCCGAACCACCACGTCCAGATCCATACCTCGTTTCTGGTATATTTGAGAACAGGCGACCAGTCAGATTAAAGACATTACCGTTGTGGGCTGAATAGGGGAATCTTTTCAACGTTGTACCTCGTCGAACGCCAGTGCCAGATCCGCACCCATTACCACCCTGGTCCGGAATGCGGGCGTGAACAAGCTTCCTGTTCACCAACATTTGTCGACTTAGCAGGCGATCATTCGCCTGGCAAGTTCATTCGAGCCGATTCTGGAAGGTATGGGATAGTATGTAGCCCACTGGTTATTACTGAGGCTGACGCGGGCAATCCATAAAGACCGGCCCCAGGTATACGTGGTGTTTATGCACCGTAACGTCGCTAACGACGAGGTATGTTCTTGAGTAGGATACAAGCAATTTATCATCTATAATATGTGTAAAGAAGTTGAAAGATGTATCTGTTTAACGCAAGCTATGAATAGGCGGCCTCACCCTCGAATTGACCCATTAATTCCATCAAAAAAATGGTCGATGTTATCTCTTCTTAGCATTTTGAAGGTTTGACTTGAAATGCAGTCGCTTCCTAGCCCAATCCCAGCCACGAAGGGAGCCCAATCTTTGCCTCTCGATTGACGGTAATGCGTCCTCTGATTCATGCCATTGGTGAGACCTCCATCTCGGGTCCGTGGTACTTTCACCCTCTCCGAGATCTTTGTATGAAATAAGTGCGACTGTGTGTCCGCTGTTGTAGATGCCATAATGATAGTTTGTGTAACAAAACTCGCACGATTCGATCTTTGAGTAGTACTTTTCCTGTTGCGCGGACCGCCAGAGCTTGGCTTTGAAATTTTCAGACTCGGGTGTTTCGGTGATGCCCGGATTGAATATGAAGGGATACTTTCGTTGCCACGTTGTGTGTGCACAGCAGTGTGAAAGGTCCGCGCTCTTGCCAAGAAGATCTAGAAAATGCCGCAGGTCGATCCGCCTTCTCTTCAGATTCAGATAAGGGGATAGCTTGGTGCATGTCCAAAGAACCATTCGTCCCTTTGAAATCAGAAATTCGGTCTCGTGATGAACGTCAAGTCCACCGGGGTGAGGATGCCAAATCGTATCCTTGGGTAGTAAGTCCTTTGGCCCACCGAGGTCTCCTAAGCGGTAACGCATCATTGCCGTCTTCACCTTCTCGAAGTCCAGTCTTCGGGGTAGCCAGGGCGATGGATCCCAGCCCGGTCGCGACTTGGCGTACCTCTGGACACAGGGACGCGACTCGCCATAAGTCTGCCGGTACTTGTCGTCTGCCGCAATAGTCCATGATAGTTCGGGCGGGTGCAAAGCCACGCATCTCGGGCAGAAAAAAAAGGAAATGCTGTGCCAGTCTCTTTCCAAAAGCAGCAGTAGTTCGCGTCGTGATGCGGATCGCTTGGGCATCACCAGGCTCTTTACACCGAGGATGCAAAGCATTCGCCGGTTGGTGAGAGCCCACAGCGCCCGTTCGACCGGTGACAAAAAGTCGGCGATGCAGAGAATTAGATCCCCAGAGAGGATTGCTGTGATGTCTGGAATATCGGAGGATGTATTGCTCGTTGATTTCAGGCGGGTTCCGCGGCGGAAGGTCGGTCGGAATCGTCGCGCCAGCCGTGTCGCCAGCCGTGTCGCCCGTCGTGTCAAGGGCTGTGACTGGCTTGTTGAATACCGATGAGACTCCATTCCTACTGTTGTCGATCGTAAGCGAAGCAGAGAAGCCAAGTTTGAGATTGAGAAGTCTAAACGTCTTTGGCCAGGTGGCGCCGGGAATAAAGTTCTGTAACCTACCTCACTGCTGGACTTGGCATCCCGGCTTCGTTCACATCCGACTCTGGTATTTAATGCGAAAACCTAATCCTGACTTCATGCCGGAGAAGCAAGTGTGAGCACTGGTCAACACCTATCGAACACGACTTTTTTATATCAAGAATTTCTCGAAGGCGGCAGGATTCCAGCGACTATTACCATACGTTCTAAACGGAGATATCGCGGATGTGGTTGAATACTAGATGATATCAGGGAACATCCCAAATTTGTCCCTTTTCAAGCGCAAGAAAGCTTTCGAGACTATTTTGTTTTTAAATCTCATTCAGGTGATGTCAGTAGCTCATCATAAGCGTGATTGCAAACACCTCTGAGCCCCTCAGTGCCAGAGCAGATGGCGAAGCTTCACCACCACCCACACAATCCCTTCAGCTTTCATATCTCTTTTGCTTACGTTATTTAGACTTGCAGAGAAAATCTTCATGTCGATGTCTTCCATTGGCTTTACGAAGAATAAATCGTTTCTGACCCGACAATTTTAGTTATCTTGCGGGGATTGTCGCCGGTGGATTAATGTTGTACGGAAACCCGAATCTCCATCAGCAGATAAGGATCACAAACTGGACTATCATGGAAGCCAGATCTTCAGGACTCAGTGACATGAGGCACGGTGTTAAGTCGGCAAGCCGGGGAAGCTGGCGAGCCACTCTCTACTTGATTGGTCGGGCCGTGGAGGTGACCGAGACCGAGTGGGTCTTCTCCGGAGTCCACGGAGACGTGGGCCGCCGGCGCGCAGATTGATGCGCCTGCAGATTTCAGTTGAATGAGCCGAGCTTTCAACAGGCACCAATGACTGCTACGCATCCAGTTGTTACCCATCGCCGTCAACGTTTGCTTGGGGGCGGAATCTGGCGTTTACATGCTAGGGCGAAGTGGAAGAAAGGTAGGCAACCACAATCAGATCTCTCTCTCCCTCTCTTTTTTTTTTTTTTAAAGTGGACACGCCCCCCAAAAATGAACGCCTTGAATCCGGATTCGGTCTAAGTGAATGCGCAGCTTCAGGTGAGGCGGGAAAGATTGATACTTGTGAGAAACTTAACGTGATCGTTGAAGCCCACTCTTAGGCGTTCTTTTTTTTTTGGTGGAGGGTTACAGCGCTGAGCTGTCGACTACCTAGTAAGCACTTGTCTGGGAATGACAAGCGTTGGCTGAATGCCCCGTTGGTGATTGGTCTTCTCATTCTTACCACCACCCTCCCGTGATGCGGGCCGTGTCGCTGGATTTAGAAAGCTGACCCAAAGCAGCGAAAGGGCTCTCTCTCTGTGCCTGGGTTGTGCATTGTGCCTTGGGGCACAGTCAGACGTCACGATCCTTCTCGGGTTTCTCGAGTTGCGTTTCCAAGATGCCTGTTACCGAATCAGACGTCAGGCGCAAACCCCTTCCTCCAATTGGTAACAGAATGATGTAAGAACTTACCGGGCTAGGGAAAACATGGGTGTCGAGGTTCAAACTCGCTCAATTGACGCGGCATTCAGGACATCCTGAGTTCGCAACCACGCATCTTTGCAACACAGTGCAATCTGCCCTCCTCTTGGAACAGTTCCACATCAACAATTAATATGCAGCGCCGATGGTTTAGTGGTAAAATTCTCCGTTGCCATCAAGCAGCGTCGGGGAGCCGGGGGTTCGATTCCCCCTCGGCGCAATTTTTGATCTATGGATTTCTAGAGCCTATTTTCTTATGCAATAGGAATGTATTTCATGAACATGGATGGCTTGTGTGTCTCTCATCTTACGTAGAACTATAATCTCGCGGTTGAATCCTCTACTAAAAGATGCTTCATGATCTTGCCTGACCCAGTCCTGGGTAAGGTGCCAACAAACACAAACTCTCTCGGAACTTTGAAACTAGCAATAATTGACCGACAGTGAGTCGCGAGGTCCCCGCGACTGAGTAGAGAACCAGGCCCAGCGACGACGTAAGCTCGACCTGCCTCGCCCCAGACTTGATCGGGAATACCTACAACAGCAACGTCCAAGACATCGGGGTGCTCAGCTAAAGCTTCTTCGACCTCTGCGGGATACACATTCTCTCCCCCAGAGATGAACATGTGTTTTCGTCTGTCAATAATGAAAAGAAAGCCGTCTTCGTCGATTCGTCCGACATCGCCTGTTCGGAACCAACCGTCGGCAGTGAATGATGCCATATTTTCCTCGATATTGTTGTAATACCCGGATGTGACGCTCGGCCCCGAAACAAGGATCTCGCCAGGCGTACCAATCGGCACCGGATCGTCCCGATCGTCGACAACACGGATCGCCGTCAATGGACCCGGGAGACCCACGGACCCGGCTTTGCTGCGGATAAGCTCCGAGGAAAGGGGCATGCCAGATACTGTTCCAGCCTCGGTCGAGCCATAACCATCAACCATGGAAACGCCTCGATCGAGCCACCATTTGATCCGGGATGGAGGGTTTGGAGCCCCGCCGGTAAACAGGGCTTTGAGAGTCAGCCACGACGAAGGGTCAAAATCCGGCGCCTTGCTGAGAGCTTCTGCCATCTGAGGGACACAGAAGTAGTGCGTTATTCCCAGTCTCCGGTCGGCGAGACGGGTGTTAGTGGCTTTGGGGTTGAACTTTGGAGATACAACAACGGTGCCGCCACGCATGAGGGGCGGCCAGATCTGGGTGATGAGACCCATGAAATGGAACATGGGGCCGTCGCAAAGAAAGACGCATCCCGTATCGGCTTCTGTCAATATGCCGAAGTTTGTGGTCGTTGCCAATATGGACTGCGCAGACAGCATGACACCCTTGGGCGCCCCAGACGTGCCTGACGTGTACAGCATGATGCAGGTCTCCTGCGAGGACCTCGGCTGGAGGCAGGGTCCGGGATCCGCGCCGTCGACATGCGAAGAAAACCTCGCAAACTCAATGTGGCGACAGCCAAGAGGTACTTTGGGTGGGTCAAAGTCCGTGAAGAGGATCATCGGCCTGCAGTCGTCCAACAGTTTGGCGAGTTCGGGCCGGGCCAGGCGCCAATTCAGGGGAACGTGGACGGCTCCCAGCCTCATCAGGGCCTGCTGCAGTATGATCTGATGAACATTGTTGACCGAGATGGTCGCCACTCTGTCGCCGGCGCGGATGGCGTATGCGGACAAGACGATGGTGGCTCGCTGGATGTCGGCGTTGAGTTCCGAATACGTCCAGCTGCGGTTGGTTGCAAGGTCTAAGCAGGCTAGACCGTTCGGCCGTAACCGTGCATGTAGCTGCACCGGGTTGGGGGCCACGAAGTCCATGTTCGATCTTCTTTGGGCTGCGCAACGAAAGTGAAGGAGAATCGTGGGTTCGAAGAATGGACCCGCTTCGGTGAGCCGTTGTCGAAAACGAAGGGGCTGGGCTGAGCGATCGTGGAGTTCCTTGGCTCACGACAGACTTGCAAGTCTGCCCAGAGTGAGTCTGTGGTTGAAGAAGTGATAAGAAAGCCCGAATCACGAGTCAGGAAACTGGGGTATCTTGCCCGGTACAGGAGGAAAATCGGTTTTCTGTGTTGCGGAACATCGGCTGGAATATATCTCATCAGCTACTGGCAGCCACCATCTCTCACAGCCCGCCGAGACCTCGGTGATGCTTCCTATTTCCTTTTGTCCTCCGCATCGCAGCCCGGCGCGTCATGTGCGAGATAGGCAGAATCGATATGGATTCGGATTGCGGAGTCGCGGGGAAACCGGTTCATGCTCGCCGTGCTCGTCAACATGCACGTTGGATGTGTCGGGCTTGTAATTAGGGTGTGTGGCCGTGTCTGTAAGAATGTTGCAATCCTGCGGAATCCTTTTCGGCCGGTGTCTTGCATTTGCGCTAGATCATATCTGTATGTCTTTTTCGGGCTTTCAGTTCGAAAAGGCCAATCGATGCTGATTATCCACACACTAGTCTGGCCAACAGAGCCTGCACATCGCAGTCTCGGCGACAAAATCTCAGTCGGAGGCTGACTGACCGGAGTCACGGCGCATATCGAACATGATCTGACCTAAGAATGGATCAAGCTGTAGTAGATTATCGGACTTGGTGTCGTTGAAATCATTGGCCGGCGCGCATGTTGCTGCTGCGCCGCTCTAGCTGAACTTTTACTTTCACCTGAGTGGGTGCCTGGATGTGCATGTAAGCCCTAGAGAATTTATACGTACTTACCGATGCCGAAGAGGTTTATCATCAAGAACGGGAACACACCCCGGTGTATAGTGACGACCGGCTCAGCTGCGAGCTGCAGAGTGCCCACGATGAGCTTGGCTTCTTTGAATGTGTCAACACTAAAGAGGAACCAATAAGCCGGGGAAGAGGGGATGCCATATGCTGCGCCTTACAATTTGTGTCGTCTGACGACTGACTTCCCGTGTGTGGAAAGTTGTCCCCAGATATATCAAGCCCCTGTGCTCTTCTTCAAGTGTTGGTCTCGATAGTTGAAGATGAACACGACATTAATCTTTATTTCAACATGACTTCATTGAATCAATCAACGAAGAACGAAGATGAACCGACGGGTAGTTGCGGTGCGGCATCTGCAAGTTTCGAGCCTATTGCGATTATCGGTATGGGCATGCGGCTTCCCGGAGGGGTGCGTAACGCTGCCGACTACTGGCATCTTCTCGTCAACGGCAAAAGCGGACAATGTCGTGTACCCGAGAGCCGTTATAATGTTGACACATGGTACGGCCCCGGTCGAGCCAACCATGTCCCGACAAAACTCGGTTATTTTCTGAATGACTTGAACCTCGCACGCGTTGACTCTGGTTTCTGGTCCTTCACTAGGCAAGAAGCTGAACTTATGGACCCGCGCCAACGTCTATTCCTCGAAGTAGCCTACGAAGCTTTGGAGAACGCCGGCGCGGCGAAATTCAGGGGGACTGACGTTGGTGTGTACGTCGGTACAATGGGCGAGGATTGGAATATGCTCGAGTCCCGCGATGAGCAGAATTTGAACCAGGTTCGACCCGATGTCTACGGAGACTACATAATAGCAAACAGGGCGTCTTACGAGTTCGATCTGACCGGCCCAAGGTATGGTTGAGCTTGGTCCGAGTCGCATGCCGCCAGACTAACGCAGTTGCCCTAGCATCGTGGTCCGCACTGCTTGCTCTGCATCCCTCGTGGCACTGCATATGGCTTGCAGAGATCTACAGGGAGGAGAATGCACTTCGGCCCTTGTCGGTGGCGTCAACCTCATTCTCGCACCCAAGGATACGACGGTCATGCATCAACAGGGGGTTCTTTCCCCGACGGCATCCTGCAAAAGCTTCGACGCCGATGCCGACGGTTTTGCACGAGGCGAAGGCGTTTCTGTCATCTACATCAAGAAACTCTCGGATGCCATACGAGATGGCGATCCGATCCGGTCGATCATCCGATCCACCTGTCTAGCTGGCAACGGGAGAACCCTGGGGCTCACCACGCCAAGCCCCAAAAGCCATGAAAAGCTGATGAGAAGAGGACATCAACTAGCTGGTATAACGGATTTATCGAAGACGGCTATGATCGAATGTCACGGGACTGGAACATCGGTAACGTAACCCCGGACCTTGATTGTACGGGAGATGAACTGACAATATCCTCCACTATAAGGTCGGCGACCCTCTCGAAATCAGCGCGGTTGCTAATATCTGGAGTGAGCACGGCATTCACATCGGATCGGTAGGACTTGGATAAAGCCACATGTGAAAAACACCTTCAGGTCTAACATGTTATCAGGTAAAACCTAATATCGGCCATGGTGAGGGGGCATCTGGCTTGTCTAGTGTTATCAAGATGGTACTGGCATTGGAGAACTCTACAATTCCCCCGAACATCAACTTCAACAAACCCAATCCAAACAGTACGTTTCAAAAAGCACGGCTCGTTTCCCCAAACTAAATCTCATGCGCAACAGTTCCGTGGGAAACTGCTCGATTGAAGGTGCCTACAACGCCTCTGCCCTGGCCAACTGACAAGTTAGAAAGAGTTGGGGTGAATAGCTTTGGAATTGGCGGCTCTAATGCTCATGTGAGCTGTCGTGGTATCGAGTTTTCTTTCCAGGTATTCTGACATTCTTATAGGTGCTCCTCGAGTCCGCCGCTTGTTTCGGCGTGCCCATTCCTTCGTCAACTGAGATGGTGAAGAAGCTTGGGGCGCACAGATATCGCCTTTTGGCATTTTCTGCACAACATCCAGACTCAGTCAATAAGTCCGCTGATGATATCAGGCAATATCTTCGCCATAACCCCGATCGGTTGGAAGACGTGTCGCATTCTCTCAATAGCCGAAGAGAGGTTCATGCCCACCGTGCCTTCTGTTTGACGAATGGCGAGGATGACTTCCAAGTTTCGCAAATCACCAGACCGGGAAAGACACCCCCATGCTTGGTTTGGGTGTTCACGGGACAGGGGGCTCAATGGCCTCAAATGGGGAGAGAGCTTCTAGAGCAGGAGCCTCTAGCCCGAAAGACCATCAGGCACTTGGAGAACGTTCTGGCAGGCCTCCCGGATCCTCCTTCTTGGAAACTCAACGGTAAGCTGCATACTATGATGAGTTGCGCTCAAGTCTAACCCGGTCAGACATGCTTCTAGCATCAAAAGGCGAAAGTCGACTTGATGAAGCGGAGTTCTCCCAACCCTGTCTTGTGGCCATCCAAGTCGTCCTTGTTGACCTACTCCGTTCGTGGGGGATCGAACCCAAGGCAGTTGTAGGCCATTCTTCGGGAGAGACTGCAGCTGCGTATGCGAGTGGTGCAATTACAGCTGAGGAAGCAATCCGCATCGCGTATCACCGAGGCAAGATTACGCTGCTCATCAAGGCTACCCACAAAGGCTCCATGGCTGCGGTCGGGCTTGGCCAAAGCCAGGTCGAGAAATTCCTTCTCCCGGGAGTAATGATTGGCTGCGAAAACTCGCCATCCAACGTCACTTTATCTGGCGAGGCAGACGTTTTGGAGCATGTTATGCAAAGCGTCAGGGACGCACACCCGGAGGTGCTGGCCCGAAGTCTCCGTGTTGAATGCGGTTACCATTCCCGTAAGTCAGGTCTTTGGCAAATCATTCGCTCGTGACTTCAGACTGACAAGTCACCAACTCAGAACACATGCAGACAGCAGCAGAAGATTTCGCGAAACGCTTGAACGGTGTTGTGCAGCCCAAGAAGCCAAAGATTCCATTCTATTCTTCTGTGACGGGGCTTCTCAACGCAGACTTTTCTTCTTCTTACTGGGTTCAGAACGTCGTTTCGCCCGTCCGGTTCAACACTGCAGTTCATAGCGTTCTGGATGACTTCCACATGCCGACGTTTGTGGAGATTGGTCCTCATTCAGCACTTGCCGGACCTATACGGCAAATCCTGCACAGCACAAATCGAGCCGCCAACTATTCTCCGACACTTGTCCGCAACCAAGACGCATTTTCCTCCATTTTGAAATCAGTAGGCGAGCTGTGGGCCAATGGGGTCGAGGTCGACCTCAACGCGGTATCTCCGTCGGGAAGACTTCTCACAGATTTACCGACATACCCCTGGCATTACGACGCAGAGTACTGGGTTGAGACCAGGCTGTCTCGAAGCTGGCGTCAACGAAAGTTTGATCATCATGAGTTGCTGGGCTCCCGCGTTGAAGAAGTTTCCGATGCTTGCCCGGCTTGGCGATGCAATTTCCGAATCGAAGATGCGCCTTGGCTTCAAGATCATGTCATTCGAGGCGAAACAATTTTCCCCGCTTCTGGGTTCATCTCCATGATTGGTGAAGCCCTGAGACAACTCAAAGGGACGTCCGAGTACACTATACAAAAGGTTGGTTTTGACTCGGCCCTGGCGCTTAACGACCGACCGGTAGAGCTCGTCACCATTCTCAATCGTTCGCAGGCTGTTCGCTCGTTGGATGGAGACTGGTATGAATTCACGATTTCTTCACTGAATGAAGGCAGCGAAAATTGGGTTGAACATGTTGCTGGTCTATGCAAAGCCGGTTCAAACCACGAACAACGTGGTCGGGAAGTTGCCCGCCTCCCGAGAAAGGTCTCGCCGGACCTTTTCTACAGCGCATGGAAGAGGTTCGGCCTCTGCTATGGTGCTTCTTTTCGTAACCTCACCAACATCACTTCGCATGTGACAGAAGCCAGAGCGACTGCGAGCCTGGAATCAGCCTTGTCGGAAAACGGCCAGGGGTTATACACCATTCATCCAACCTCCCTCGATTCAAGCATGCATCTCGCAATGATTGCATCATGCCTTGGCCTTGCAAAAAACTTCAAGCAATTAGCAATCCCTACGCATATCGGAGAATTGTACATAGGTGAGCCGTTGGGCGTCGTCGATATCGAAGCAACTACAAACGACAGCAGCTCTCCCGCCTCCGCTAGCCGGGTTGTCGGAGTTTCCGACGGAAGGATAGTCATCGACATTAGAGACCTTCGAGTTAAAGCCATTGGCAAAAGTGCGGTGTTTGACGAAGATCCTCACGCCGGAGCAGTACTTCATTGGAAGCCCGACATCGAATTTCTCAATCCTTTGCGAGCTGTTAGTCGTCGGGATTTCGGAGCCAGTGCCAATACCCTAGACAAGTTGTGTCTGGCGTGCATAGTGGAAACGCGGACTCGGCTTCAGTTTCTTTCGGCAACACAACCGCATCTAGTACACTTCAAGAGCTGGCTGGATGAATCATACCGACAGGCTGTTGCCGGTACCCGCGCCGAATTTCTCGATGCTTTCGATATCGCAAACATGAGCTCCGAAGCCAGGCAGGAGTTCATCACTGAGATGGTTCAGGCTTGTATGGGAACAGTCACCGAAAATCTTGCGCGAGCAGTCCAGCGTGTATACCTAAATGCACCGGATTGTTTCGTTGGTAGGCTCGATCCTGCTGGTCTGGTGCCACCATGGGAAGACATTACGGATCAGGCGCAAGAATTTCTCAGCGATGTGAGGGTTTCCAGCTTCCTTCGACTCATGGGCCATAAGAATCCGGGTATGAGAGTTTTGCATATTGGAGGCGCTTCCAAGAGCGATGTTCCCGTCAAAGCAGTGTTGAATCCACTCTCATCAAGCGACTTCAGCGGCCATTTATACGGAAGCTACTTGTATGCTGGTAGGTCTTCAAAACCGTCTGCTCAAATTCAAGAGCGCCTGGAGAGCTTTCCGGCAACAACGTACGCTCAGCTGGACCTTGACATTGAGCCCACGTCACAAGGTTTCACACGGGAGTCTTTCGATCTAATTTTCAGGTCCGGGCCAAAACCTCCTTCGCGTGTCGAAATCAAGAACATGCGCAAGCTCCTGAAATCAACGGGGTATTTGATGTTGCAACATGCGAATCAAACATCAAAGCATTTTCGGTACATCTTGGGTCTGTCTCCCGAGCACGAGCCATCAACGGATCTCTCCACGTCGGTAAAGGCTTTGGGAACCCATCTATCGTCTTCCGGCTTCGACGGTTCCGCATGCTCAATCTTTTCCGGCGATCACTCAATCCTGACTATCACCAAGCCTTTCACGGATCGGTGGAGAGCTTCCAGGGCGAGTGTTGTTTGCCATGACCCAAACAACATCGTGGTGCTCCAGGCAACCAGACATCTACAAGTACACGGCTTGGAACTGGACTTCTTCGTTCTCGGCCAGGAACTTCCTTGGGGCCAACCTGTTCTATGTCTGTTGGACCTCGAGGGTCCATTTTTCCACAACATGGGGCCACGCCAATGGGATGGCCTCAAGAATACTCTTCTCTCGGTTCAGGACGAAAATGTTCTGTGGGTAACCGCCGCATCTCAATTGGAGTGCAAAGATCCAAGTTATGCTCTGGCGTTAGGATTTGCGCGAAGTCTTCGTCGAGAATTATCCATGGATCTGGTCACTCTTGAGCTGGACTGCTTCGATGCACGTGCGTGGAATGCCGTTCAGAGGTTACTCGACACTTTTGGCGAACGCTTAACTGGCGGTGAAGTCGAGCCCGACACAGAATACGTTTTTGCTCACGGCTCACTCCAAATCTCTCGGTTTCACGCCACAAGAATCTCGGATCAGTTGCGAGTGCTCCAGGATAGCGACGATAAGAGATTTGAGATCGATTTGTCAAATTCTCCTAATCAGATCGAATCGGACTACGATATGGATGAAGCAACTGTGAAGGATGGCCAGTTGGTCAAGACGGAGACCAAGAGTCTCGGCCCGGACTCCGAGGTAAGTGGCCTTGGTCGACTTGTAGGACAGTAAAATTAACACATCGTTCAGGTCTTTGAGCATCAGAGCTCATATTCAGAAGTAGAAGTGAGGCAACAGGAGATGACTCACTCCGACACTCCACAACGATCAAGCCTTAGATTCCGCCCAGACAGAACGTATGTGTTCGTCGGTGGGTTCGGGGGTCTAGGCCAAGCTACAGCCAGGTTCCTCGCAGAGAGAGGAGCTCGAGAGCTCATTTTCTTCTCCCGGTCTGCCGAAGAGTCGGCGGAGAAGTGTCCTGAGTACTTCGAAGAGATGCTAGCTCTGGGCTGCACAGTTCAGGCAATATCGGGTAGTGTTGATCAGATGGAAGATGTGATGAGCGTGGTAAATAAAGCCAAGACCCCGATTGCAGGCGTTATGCAGGCGGCTATGGTCCTTCAGGTAAGAAAGCTCGTCGGCATAGAGACTTTTCAAACCAATCACTGATAACTGCAGGACGTCAATATCGCCGACATGGCCTTTGACCAGTGGGACGCGACCGTAAAGCCCAAGGTCCAAGGCACTTGGAATCTGCATCACGCCCTTCTGACCCAGGCAGAACCGCTCGATTTCTTCTTTCTCTTCAGTTCCCTCTCAGGACTTCTCGGTGGTATCGGCCAAGCAAACTACGCTGCGGCGAACGCGTGGCTCGATGCCTTCGTGCAGTACCGTCATTCCCGGGGACTGGCGTGCTCGGTTCTCGACATCGGCATCATGGAAGACATAGGCGTTCTGGCCAGAGAAACCAACCGCCTCGACGCTCTCCGCGCTACGGCTCAACACTGCCTGCACGAGCAGGACCTGCTCGACGCTGTGGAATTGATGATCATGCGGTCTATCCCAGAGGAAGAAGATAACCTCGAACATTCTGTTTTCGACCTTTCGAGAGGCTACACTAACCCCGGTCAAGTTGCCATCGGCCTCAGATCGGCGGCGACTGGGCCCAGAAAGTCAGGGTGGCAGTGCGACTCTCGGTCAGCTTTCCTGGCGAGACGGGCATCCTCTGAGCGGGTCGGCGGCGAAGCCCAAGTCGACGAGACACTCAAAGACTTTCTCCACGCGTGCAGGACGGATCCCGAGAAACTCGTATCGGCAGAGGCAAAGATGTTCCTGGCCAGAGAGATTGGCGGCGCTTTGCAGGAGTTTTCCATGCGACATGACGGCGATGTGGACCTCTCGTTGCCGCTGCAGACAGATTCGCTGGTGACGGTCGAGCTCCGAAATTGGGTGCGGCAGAAGATGGGCGTTTCTTTCACCGTTCTGGAATTGCGAAGTGCGGAGAGCATCTTTGCTCTGGGGGAGACAACGGCGACCAGGCTTTTTGCGATGTACGAAATAGGGGGCTGTGAGAAGGCGACTGGGGATTCTTGAGCGGGCGGACGGTTTGTGGTTTTGAGCAACAATGGAGCGGACTTTAGTTGCGGTTGATATACACGAGTTTGATGCTGTCCGTTTTATTAAATACTTCATGTCAAAAATCTGTAAAATGCCGAATGAAAGTCAGACAGTTCCAATCGAGGGACTCGGAGAGAGGACCTTCAAGGAGGTTAGTCAGAAAGGCGATAGAGAAGATGTATTTTTATGGAGGGCGCATCGTGCCATTGATACCGTCCAATACTGCTGCCGGCTCGCTGAGGCGAATTTCCAGCACGGCTTTCGGAAAGTTGTAAAAGTACGTGACAATACAAGGTGTAGGTGAACTTCCAATCGGTTTGATGCCAAATGTTCTGTCTTTGAAGCGTCATCCGGCGAAGGCGGACAATAATAGTTGTGTCCTTCAATAGTATAATATATTAGTCGTTTGTCAGTTGACATTTAGAGACTTGTTTTGATTACTAAGTTGTGCAAATGTACCGGAGGTCATTCACTCACCTTTGTGGCGCAAGAGGTCAGTCGTTGAGAATGACATACTCAAGGCCATCCCGAAAGGCAAAAGAACTCCAATGAAGCTGTTTTTAGAGTGAAGATATTCAACGTCTCCTGGTTGGGTTTTCTAAATATTGCCATGAGTCAGCTAGGACGGACGGTGGTTGGAAGGTGACGCCGAGTTCCAATCCCTGAACTATTCCAGTCTTGTGCTCATCAGTCTAGTTGTTTTCTTCAAAGACTAAGTACCGCAAGTTGGGGCTGAAATTGGCGTCACTTTTTTGTTTTCATTTTGAGTTGGTTGAATCTCCAGCCTAGTCGCTTCAATTGCGCGGTCTTTGGCCCACCCCTTCACGACATTGGGGGAGGCTGCAGTAATGTGAAGAAGAGTGGCATACAGTGGAAAGAATGATGATAGATCATTGGAGTTCTGAGCCGACCCGCTGTCAAATGGGGGAGAGGACACACCTTCTCCTTCGGACTACGGATTGTGGCAAAGCTAGGAGTATGCAGAAGTCAAAACATGATAATAAAATCTGATGCGACCAGGTTCTTGACATAGAGAAGAGATCGAGATATAGAATCAATCATCACACCAGACTACACCAGACTCGTCTTTCTTGAAGGGCGTATGTTGGGGTCCCACCGGCAACCTAGTGCACCGTTGTGCCCGGGTGGTGATGGTGATGTTGGGCATCTTTTAAAATTTGGTGGGTATCGGATCAGGCGATGTGGGAGAACATTTTGCAGCTCTCGGAGCATGATTCCGATGGAGGATTCCAGTTGGCTGTTTGAAATCTCTTGGACAAACCCTGCACTTTGAATGATGCTCGACGTCTTAACGAAACATGTGAAAGCAAACAAGACTTTTGTAGAGACTCCACGTGGCAAATATCTCAGCTCAGCTAGCATCCCGATTGGCTTCGTAAATAGCGGTGACCTTCAAAAGCGTGGTGATGCGATTCGCTGTGCGTCGTAAGGTAGCATTCGCCCAAGACCAAGTCGACGTGGTGGCTCACCAAAGGGTCCTGATCGACAAGGAACCAGTGGGGTAAAATGTACCAAAATCATGGCAATAGGCAACTCCAAGCAAGAACAAGCGGAAAACTGCCTGTCTGAGCGAGAAAGGAAATTCTGAGCGCGTCCGGGATGTCGCGGCAGGATCTGGATCCATGTGAAAGTCTTGCAAGTGAGTGGATCCCCGATGATGGCGTTGAGGACGGGATCAGTGCCGAACAACTCGTGTGTCACTGATTCGGGTAGCAGAGCTCTCAGAATATTATTCAGCCCTATAACAAGAAACTCACGATGGCGATGTCGCAAAATACCGTGCAAGCGGACCCCCCCCCCCCCCCCCCCAAAGCCAAGAACGCAGGCGTTTTCTTCTATCAAATTCTAGGCAAACATCTGGCCATGACAATGTACAGACAGGTCTACTACAGTACCATGTGAGTTTCCAACAACGCCACGACAGGGAGCTGTGGAAACTCTGTGGAGCATCAAAGTCTGCCATGTGGCGAACAATGCCCCCCCCCCCCCCCCCCCAACTGATAAGGACCTGCTTTGACATCACTGTAACCTTCGTGAGGTGGCTCGGAAGATGGCCGCAACTGCTATTCCACACGCGCTTTCAAATAATCGCGACTGACCCCAGCCGATGAACTCCTCTGCCGTTGACGTTCGTCCTGTTTGTTTGTCCTCGACCTTGCTCATGCAGAAGGTTCTTTGAACCGAGACTACGGACGGACACAAGATGACGCGTGACAAGCACTCCTTCGATACGCGCCGCCTGTCGGTTGACGCGGAAAGCGAATCCCTCGGACGTCGCACTTCAGCCCTCGAAGAAGTTCCGACTTTCGTTCCGCCCCCTGGCTTTCCAGGTCTTCCCGTCACACGACGCAGGAGCACTGTTTCTCAGACCTCGCGGGTGACGTTCGAGAATGATGAGCGTCCGGAGGACACGGAGGAGCTCGTTCGCAGCCCCTCGGCTTTGAGCAGGCACCGATCACGCGACAGGCGGCGTGAATCGCAGGACAACGTATTCGAACTCCCCGCGTTCCCTCGCGCCGCCAAACCCGGTCCCGTAAGCACGATTCGAGAGGTTCCCTCGGAACTCACGACGCCGCAGTCGACGAGACCGCCTTCTCCTGTCTCGGGCTTTGCTTCGGGAGAGACCTCCGGAGCCCAGACACCGGCCGAGCACGAGGTCGGTTCAGGGCACGCTTACCCAGACATCGGTACCGTCGCCTCGTTTCGCGGGGCTATTCTGCTGTTCTGCACGTGCGGAGCACAATGCATCGACAACATCTTCATGAGTAATGAATATCCCCCTTTCTTTGAGTCGTCGTCAAGATCGAGAGCACTGACCTTGCGCTCCTCAGCTGGTGTCAACATCGCCCTGCCTGCGATTCAGAAAGACTTTGACGTCAAAAGCGGAGAGCTTCAATGGCTCATCTCTGCGTACACATTGACCTTTGGTGGCTTCTTGCTGCTTTCTGGAGTTCTGGCCGACCGGTTTGGCAGGAAGTTGATCTTTTGCTCCGGCATGGCGACGCTCAGCATCTGGACCATCGCCAACGGGTTCGCCACCTCGTTCATCCAGATCTCAATCTTCAGGGCTCTGCAAGGGATAGGAGCAGCCATGACCGTGCCTTCGGCTGTGGGTGTCATCAGCAACTACTTTGTGGCCCAGGACCGAACTTTGGCCCTGACAATCTTCGGCGCTGCCGGGGCTGTCGGCTTTTGCATGGGCTTGATCTTTGGGGGTTTCCTGACGTCGTCGCTGGGATGGAGATACATTTTCTACATCCCGGTGACAGTCACCGGTACCATCGGCGTCGTCGGCTGGTTCGCACTTCCCAAGGACCGTATGGAGGGCACTTCGCGCCCAAAGCTGGACTTCGCCGGCGCCGGTCTTTCGACGGCCGGGCTTATCTTGCTCAGCTTTGTTCTTTCGAGCGGCGGAGAGTACGGCTGGGGCAAGGCGTTCATCATTGCGCTGCTCATCGTCAGTATCGCGTTGATCGTCGCATTCACGTGGGTTGAGAAGAAGGTCGCCAATCCCATCATGCCGCTTTCGCTGTGGAAGCTCGAGAACTTCGCCGCCCTGTGGATCGGTGGTTTTGGTAAGCATCGCTCTCTTTCACGGAAAAGAAAAACCCCAGACCAACTTAACCCTTGACTAGTCATGTATGGCGGTTACCAGACCACGATTTACTACACGACTCTTCTCGCGCAAGAAGTCAACAAGCTCAGCGCGGGGGAGACGGCGATTCGCTTTCTTCCGATGGGTGCTACCGGCTTCGTCTTCAGCTTGTCCATGTCCCGCATGCTGGAGATGTTCAACCCCAAGTGGCTTCTCGCCGCCGGCATGGCAATCTGCGCTGTCGCGCCGGTGCCTGCCGCACTCATGAGGGATGATGACCTCAACTTCTGGAAGCACGTCTTCCCCACGACGGTCATCGGCGTCGCGGGCACAACCATTGTGTACTGCACCATCACCGTCGTTCTTCTGGCTTCCGTCCCGGTCAACGTCAAGAGCCTTTGCGGCGGCATGGTGAACACGGCGTTTCAGATTGGCAGCGGCTTCGGGCTGGCTATCGCGAGCGCTGTCGTCCAAGCCGTAGAGACGAAGAAAGGGCACGGTCTTCTTCAGCAGTACGTCACGGGGCTGTGGTGTTGCGTTGGCCTCGCGGGTGTCGGTGTTGTGGCAAGCATCTTTGGGGTCAAGAACGTCGGCAAAGTAGTGAACGGCCCAGTCATGGCCCATTGATTTGATTTTGAAATCAGACGAGAATGACGGGCAAGGGTATCAAAAGTTACGGGGTTATAGTTTTCGGGTAGTTACTGATGCGATACGAGACAAGAACTCAAGATAGATTCCAGAAAGCAAGTCCTAATACTCGTGATAATAAGAGACACAGAGTTTCAAGGGACGAAGGTTGATTTTGACTGAACCCTAAAGTGAGTCGATGCGATACGTAATGTTCGGCCAATGATGGCAATGTGATGGCCAGTTACCCTGGGCCTAGATCCGGGGTTTTGTCCGGCCTACAGGAAGCTTGCTCGGGCCAGACCGCGTGTCCACCTCCAGCCGAAGCGCCGGCCCGGCGCATCCAGGTTGGCACCAGGTGTGTTTCGTCGCTAACCTGCTCAGTAGCGCGTTGCAAAACCTGTCGAGAACGAACGTAACAAACCCTTCGTTTCTCATCTACGCACACGGACGTCCTTTGGCCATTCGTGAGAGCCGTACGCGTAGTAGCCGCCGGCCCATATTTCCATGTTTATCTAAGAATGGGATCCTTGGCGACGCGGCTTACGACAAGCAATTGTCCAAGGGAGCTGTCAAGCACCTTTGCCCCCCGCCTGTTGGATTTTACACGATTTGGGAGTTGGTCACTTCACGTGTTCACCAGTACATGGGAGGTTTCAACGCTCCTCGTCATTGTTAAATGTACAACCTTTCGTGGTATCGACCGCTCTGCTGGGAATCATGGTACTCCTCTACCTGAACGAATCGAGCTCTATGGAGTTCTTGCTGTCGCTGGCTGGAAGCATTTTCTCGTGCCGTATTCTTACTTCTTCTGTCTTCATGATGCCACGCGGCGTGGTCTGACCACTCTCCACATCTTGCAAAGCTTCCTGCGACTCCTGCCATCCGGCAGTTGACATGACGACGACCGAGTTTCTTCCGTAGTGAGTGTTTTTGCCGTATCGTTTGGTCCTCGTTTTGGCCGTTTCGAGCGCATTCGTCTGTGACCTGCTTCGTCCGTAGCTGCGCGAGGCAGACTTCAACTCGCGGTATAGCATTCTCCTGATTGTATGTAAGAATTTGTGCAACGGAGGCTGGTGTTAAAAATATATAAAAAGAATATAAAAGTACTGACAGAACAGGTATTGAGACTGCCATGATGGAAGCGGCGGGTTCTGCCAAGGTCCAGATGGTGAGGTCCACACGGTCATAGGTGACATCTGTGCTAGTCATCGCTACGACCAACACGGCTTTGACGATACCGCAGGCACCAGCACTAAATAATAGTCAGTTGAGATCTGGAAGGGTCCTGCGGGAAAGTCTTACATGGCACCGAGGCTCATTGCAATTGCAACACCAAGCCTCTCCCGCCGTCGCATGCTCGCCCCCATCAGGATCGGCCAGGGCAGAAAGGCCAGCACAAAATCCAGGATGGCTGAGTAGTCTTCAACAACAACAAAGAAACGTTAGTTCTGACGATGAGGCATCATGGAATATCCTGGACTTACAAGCAGCGAACAGTTGATATCTCACAAGCTTTGTCTTGTCCCAACATGTCCCTGGCACACTGCTATCCCAAACCCTTGCCAACGGGGTGCACTTGGCGAACCCGAACATCCATACCAGGTTCATCGAAATATTGATCGACACGATGACGAAAATGAGAAAGTATTTCGTCCACGTGTTGGTTACGATCCGGTACAGCGTAAGAGCAAACGACGTCTTGCTTGTTGTCGTCGCGATGATTCCGAAGGTCGCGACTAAGATCGTGAAGAGGTTGATGTCCTTTTGGTTCTCGTCACTAATTGTCCAGATATGACGACCAAACCCTAGCGATATGATGTAGGTGTTGATGGAGACTGAAATCGCCAAAGCACCCTTTTACGCATGACAGAGTTAGATGGGTTCGTGATATTGCGATGCGAACAAAAAAGGACTGCCGACATACCCAAGAACCGATGAGTAGATGGTCGTCCCACCACAGGCCCCTACCTCGCCATATCTTGCAGTATACTCGGAGGAATAGTAGTATGGCGCTTGCGCCTACTAATGACCACGTTGAGGCCAGTAGCCGGCCGCCTCTGTCGTCGACCATGGTCGACCTCGCGGCGCAAGCCCAGGTGCCGATGAACGCGGTGAACTGGTGGTGTTCGGAAGATTGGTCAGATCTCACAAGAAGTTCAATGGATAGCCCCCAAAAAGCAGAGGGGGCAATGCATCGTCATAATATGGGCACCATCGTATTTGTTGGTTTAACCGATCAGCGGTCCTTACAAGGGGGTATCCCAGATCTAACAAAGGTTCCCTCCCCGAACTCAACCTGTGGTTTGGTGGTTCTGGGAAGAGGTCCCCGAAATTCTTTCGCGCTATGTGCCCCCTCTCGAAACCAGGGCGAAAGTTTACACGCGTACAATCGTGCGTGGTGTATGTGTGCGCAAGGGCGAGCCGAGTCGTCAACCAGTTAGAGAAACGGAGTTCGGATGGACGTTCAGTCTCCCGCTCTCTTGCCTTGATCAAGCCGGCCGCCGATTTGATTGCCTTTCGCCTTGTTGGGGGTATTCCGATGGTAAGGGGCAGTTGGGAGATTGGGCAATCGCACATGGACGAATCCCCGGGGCATTAGAATCCTTCGATCGGGTCCTCACACCAAACACCTCCGGCATGTTGGATTACTCCGATGCAGTGATCTTATTACCTAAGGGTGGCGCTGCAAGAACCCCGGAAAGTACGGAGATGGAGACTCGGCAGAGTCATCGGCTTGCCACTTGCTTGATTCATCGGCTGCTCTCGCCTTTTGTCCGAGGAGTTGTTGTCGTTGTACACAACGTTGTCCACCACAACGTAACTACTTTTGTCAAACAGCCGTCAAATCCCTCAGAACAAACTCAACTGTTGCCCCTTTATCTTCTTTCCTGTCGCGAAACCACAATTCTCACTTAAATCATGCAACCATCTTCTCGCCAACGTAATCCGGCTGACTACTTGGCCCCCCCCGTTCTCTCCAATGATCACGCCAGGCCAAGAGATCCCAGCCTTATGAGCTAGCTGGGATATACTCTCTAGTGCCGAACTCAAATCATGTGGATGGGACGGGGTGAGATCCAATTCGCGCGACTGAAGAATTTACCCCAGTTATACATGAACCGCTCAACCGAGGGTCAGCAAGTTGGAAGTTAGTAACCGACCACCATAGCGTGGTCTCACCATTTTGCTGCTTGCAGTGCTAAGCCGGAACTGGAAACGCTCGGCCGATGTTCCGCGAAGAGTTGCTCCTATGTAGAGCCTAGAACTGCAGTAGAAGATTACGAGATGAGATTAAGGGCCGCGAATACAGCGTTCCTTGGTCCCGGGTGAAGAATCTCATGGGGGCCATGCGAGTCCCATCTGAAGATATGCAAGTATCATGCGCATGTCCTGCAAAGAAACCTGAAAGCCCTTGATCCTCCCCGGACTCCAAAGGGCAGCAGAGATCTGATGACCATGGGATTCTCTCCCATCCAGGGTTGATCGATAGTGCCGCAAGCCGTCGGTGATTACTATCCCAATTGGCGTCTAGTTCCCATGCCGTCCCAGCCGTAAGTGACTGGTCTCTGGGCGATATCGGGAGGATTCTTCAACGGCGATGAGGCAATTCCTTGACATAATGGCTGCCGACTCCTGGCTTCCAGCTAGCTCGGCAGCGTGCAGGCTCAAAATCGGGTTTTTTGCGATTGAAATGAGACGCGCGGTTTTCAGCCACCACCATCTCATCCCCTTAGACTTCTAGAAGCATTCCTTTCGAGTCCTCGACGCCGTTGAAACCGCCCAGAATGCGTCCAAACGCAATTAACCTTCTTCTGGTGCTCCTTTCGGGCTTGGACCTGTCCGAGGGCTTCCCAGGCCACCATGACGTTTCGCCTCCTTCGGTGCGTCTCTCCAACGGAACGTACATTGGTGTCCGGAACGAGAAGTACGCGCAGGACTTCTTCTTGGGCATCCCATATGCGCAACCTCCCATTGGCTCCCTTCGATATGCAGCACCTCAGCCTCTGAACTCTTCTTTCGAGGAGCCGAGGTCTGCCACCGAATATGGCTGGATGTGTATCGGATACGGCTCAGACACCGAGAACCTGGGTAGTCCGGTCTCCGAGGATTGCTTGACAATCAACGTTGTTCGTCCGGCCGGCACCAAGCCAGGAGACGACCTCCCAGTCGGCCTTTGGGTTCATGGAGGCGTGAGTAACCTTTCCCGAGATGAGATGACGGGCCATCGCAGCTCGCTGACCTTCACCGCGCCAGAGTTACGTCAACGGAGGCTCACGCGACCCGAGGTACAACCTGAGTTACATTGTCGAGCAATCTGTCAAGGAGCACAAGCCCATCATCGCCGCCTCCATCAACTATCGCCTTTCGTACTGGGGCTTTCTCTTCAGCAGAGAGCTTCAAGATGACCATGCGGGCAACATTGGCTTCAGAGATCAACGTCTAGCGCTTCACTGGCTCCGGGAGAACATTGCTCCCTTCGGTGGCAGTCCTCATAAGGTGAGATGATGTGCTTTGAACCTCAAGGAATAACTCCAGTCTGACAAACTGAAAGGTCACTATCTGGGGAGAGTCCGCCGGGGCGAGGAGCCTGGGAATGCAGCTCATCGCCTACGACGGAAAGCATGACAACCTTTTCCGCAGCGCAGTTCTCGAGAGCGGCAGCCCAGTCGCCAAGTTTGTCGACGCCGACGCCTGGCAGCCATACTTTGAAGCTCTGCTGCAGAAGACAGCATGCGCCGATGCCGGCGATCGGCTGGGTTGCTTACGAGCAGTCCCGTGGGAGACTCTGAATGCCATTTTCAACAGCACGAACTCTCTGGGCGTCACGCCACCCACCATCAGCGCCGTCATCGACGGCGACTTCATCACCGGCAAGGCGACTACTCTCCTGTCGGAGCGCAAGTTCGCACCTGTTCCGCTGCTCCTAGGCAACAACTTTGACGAGGGCACGGCATACGCAAAGCAAGGCATCAACACCACCGAAGAATTCGAAGCATGGCTCGCACGTAGTCTGTTGGTCGACTCCGCCCAGATCGCTGCGATCAAGGAGCTGTACCCCGACGACCCCGCCGTCGGCATCCCCGCGTCGTATCCCGGTCGACCCGTCGGAACGGCTTTTGGGTCGCAGTGGAAGCGTGTCGCAGCTGTTGCGGGTGACTACCAACAGCACAGCGGTAGACGACTTCTCGCGAGCTCATATGCCGATGCGGGACTGCCGGTGTACTCTTACATGTGGAACGTCTACGTCAACGGTATCGGTCCGATCTATGGCGCGACCCATTTCCAAGAGGTCGCGTTTGTGTTTAACAACGTCAGGGGGTTGGGTTATTCCGTGAATCCTTTCGGGGGCAAGCCCCAGTCATATATCAAGTTGGCAGACCAGATGAGCAAGATGTGGGTGGCTTTCATTCACGGCACTGACCCTAATCTCTGCAATGGCTGGCCCTGGCCTTGGACGAAGGGCCTCGTATGGCCCCAGTACAAGTCCGACTGGCCGCTGAATCTGGTATTTGACGCCAACAACACTAAATTGGGCTACATTGCGAAGGATGACTACCGACAGACGGGGATCGCTTACATTCAGCAGCATGTATACAATTAAGTGTATGCCGATCACGGTTCGACTAGAGTAAACATAATTTTAATAAACACAACCTCACGACAGCTGTCGTTCGAGACCCTTGAGCCTTCTGAATGATCGCCGTGATTCACCTTAAAGATGCACCTGATAGGCAAAGATCCATACTTGTTCATGAGTAAGAGCTTCTATCTATCTGCAGGAAGCCCGGACTGCGTTTGTCACGTGACGTGGAGTGGGTCTCCCACCAGGGTAGACCTCCTTCCTATAGCAACCCCTGCCTATATGTTTAGTCTTACTAGATATATCACCCCAGAGACTTATTAAGAGATATATTTGTTTATCTATTATAGGCAGTTTTATTTATTATTTATTATTTATTATAGAGCTCTGCTCTTTATATAGTAGTATAACCCCTCTTTGCCTTCTAATTTAATTAAAACTCTATTTTAACCTTAAATATAATTATAAAGTTTAAAACCTTATCTTTACCTCTCTAACTATAATAATAATAATATCTTTAAATAGGATCTCTAGATTCTAGGTATACTATAAGTAAGGCTACTAATAATACTATTACTCCTATATCCCCTTTCTACCTAGTTACTCCTATTAAGATATATCTAGAATCCCTGCTATTTAAGGAGATTTAACCTTAAGTCTATTATAATATAAATAAATATCCTTTCTATATATATATTATAGCCTATCTAAGAGGAAATACTAGACCTTAAGACTCTAAAAGTTACTTTATATCTAAGAAAGTAGCTATAGCAGTTAATATAATAATAATAGGCAGCTTAAGCTCTATATTAAATATTATAATAATAGATTAACTAATAGATACTATATATATATCTATAGCACTAACTTATAGAGTGCTATTCTTAATAATTAATAATATATTATTTATAGTTATTATAACTTTATAAAATAGATTATTAATTACTGTTTCTAATTTAGTAACTATATAGGTAACTTTAGCTACCTTAAATATAACTTCTATACCTAATTATATATTAGAACCTATAGAATCTCTAAAAATAACTTTATATTAGCTATTACTAATAGGTATAACTTCTTATTAATTATTAGATTTAGACTTTTATAGCTTATATTTATAAAACTAAAAACCTAATTAGTAGTTAAAGGTAACTACTATACTAAAACTAACTATATAACTACTTTTAATAGCTAGAAAAGAGAAATAACTAAGCTTAGCCTCTCCTAAACCTTCTAAATAGGTATACTACCTTTATAGAAGGATCTAGTTACCTCCTATCTAATTAGCACTATTAACTAACTAATATCTACTATTTAAACTTCTATTTAAGCTACTAGCTTTTCTCTTTTAACTTCTAATCTAACCTCACTCTCTTTCTATTATTTAACCTTCTATATAACCTATATCTTTAATATTAATAACCTTACTATTAGTAGAGGATAAAGTTATAAACATACTTATATAATTATTACTATCTCTTATATCTCTCTTATTTATAACTTAGAATAAGATAATAGAGAAGCAGACTACTTATATTATTAAAGTATATCTAGAAGATCTTAGTTTCTTACCTTTAGTTTTACCCCCTTTACTACTATTAGATATCCCTTTAGATATTAGATAATAGTTATATAACCTTATAACTCTATTAATATATTCCCCTTAAATAGATATCTAAAAATAAGATATATTAATACTTAGCTCCCCTTCTCTGCTATCTAATAACTTAGTATCTATTACTACCTTTAAACTACCCCTTTAATAGCCTAAATAGCTATTTAATTTTCCTAAACTATATATTAGATATATAAATAAGACTAATATAATAGTAAGTAATCTAGATTATAGTATTATATTAGATTCTAAACCTAGCCTATATATTTTAGAGAAACCTACTTAATTATATACTAGTCTAGCTATATATCTAGTCTAGCTAGCTGCTAGCTTAGTATTCTCTATTACTAGGTGCTAATTCTTATTAAATATTAGTATTTTATATATTCTTATAGATTTATAGGATAATAGATAATACTTATAATAGAAATAATATATTATAGATAAGTAAGTTAATATAGCTATTAGTATATTATATAGATTATTATCTTCCTATTAGGAAAATATTAAAAACTTAGCTTAATATAATCTTAATAATAGCTCTTTAATAATTCTAGCTCCTTATCCTAACAGACTACTATAAGTAGTTAACTAAGTTATAAGAGGCTTAGAGGTAGCTAAGAAAAACTTATAATCTAAAATAGAGGTATTACCCCCTAAATACTATAAAGGTAAGGAAAGAGCTAACTCTTAACCTTTATCTTTTTATATATAATAACCCACTAATACTGCTAATCTATAAAGATAGCTACCTATAACTTTTAGGTATTAGCCTAAATAAGCAAAAACCTTTTAAAACTCTATACCTATTACCTTCTCTTAGTTCTTTCCTTAAATACCCTTTTTTATATAAGGCTACTCTTAATAACTCCCCACTTAACTAGAGATCTCTTTTTATTATCTCTCTACTCTATAGCAATTATAATAGCTAGTTAATTATTATAGTAATAGATATTTATCTTCTTTCTAGGCCTATAAGGATAGCCTTTTTAGTTATTTTTATAATTATTAATAGCTATATATATATAAACCTTATATTAATAAGGAGAAGCTTAAGCCTGAGATATTTATATATAATAGCACTAAGACACTAGTATCTTTATATATTAGTAAGATTAACTATCTTATAGCACTATATAGAGCTAATATAGTTACTTATATACTTAGATATAATATCTTAATAAAGGAGATAGATAGTAGCAAATAGTTTAACTTACTTCCTCACTATTAGTATATTAAAATAACCTCTAACCTTAACCTATAGAAAATATTGCTCTTAGAATATTTCTAGAAGAATTATAAAGCTATACTTATTAAAGCTAATCAGCTTAAGTATATCTTTACTAATAAAGATATATTACTATTATAGATATATATTAACAGGAAGATCAGATTATATAATAAAGTAGGTAAATATAATAAAAATAGCTAATATTAATATCTTATTCTTAGAATAGATCTAGACCTAGCAGCTCTTATCTACCTTAGCAGTTATAACACTTTATAGAACCTTAAATCTCAGATTTCTGCTAAGAAACACACTATATAAGTAAGCTAGAGATAAAACTATAAACTCTAAGAATAGATTTAAAAGAAGCTTAATATAGTAGATAACTATTAATATTATAATTATAATAACTACCTATAAGGAGATTATTAAAACTTCTACACCTAATACTATAATAACTGCTTCTAGAAATAAGGTTATAATTAATACTATAATAATTATAACCAGAATTGCTACTAGAAATAGAACTAAGATAGGTATTTAGTATATAATTATAGACCTTATAACTAATAATATAATAACTTCTACCCCTAATATAATAACTAGAAGATATACTAGGGATATTATAATAAACAGAATAACTCTTAGAACTATTATAATAAAGATAAACTGCTAAAGGATAAGTCTAGTTAACCTAATACACTAACTTCAGATCCTACTTATAATAATTAATAAGAATAGATTAATAATTATTAATATAAGTAGGATACTAACTATCCTCTATATTAAAGATACTAACCTAATAGTAATAGGTTTCTATAACCTATTAAAGCCTATATTACTACTAAAGGTCCTTATAATTAATTACTATCTATATCCCTATTACCTTACTATAATCCTTACTATAATAATAGCTATAATTCCTATAACTCTTTCTCTAATTTAGAGTCTTTAAACTCCCTTAGTAACTACTAATTATAGAATATGCCTTACTAGTACTTTACTGCAAAAATATTCTTACTATAAAGATATTTTATATTAAGGCTAAATAAAGCTAAAAGTTACCTATAATATTTTATATTATAATACTAAACTATTATATTACTATTAATAATAATATATAAACTCTGCTATCTATATTAAATTTATCCCTTAATATTAAACCTCTAATATTACCTATAACTAAGATAGATATAGATTAATATAAGAAATATATTATCTTACTCTCTGTTATCCCTAATTTAAAATCTTTCCTAGAAAATAATATTCTATAAGTAGAGGATAAACAGATTGCACTAAGTATTCTATTTATAATTAATAAAGCCTTAGATCAGTTAGATATTAAATATATAATCTAAGTTCCCTCTTATATTTATACTAAGACTTATATATCCCTTATAGTTAATAGAATATCCTACTAATTTAACTCTTACTCCTATCTAAATATAGTTATTTATACTCTATTAGGCCTTAGATATACTACTCTGCTAGATACTTACTTAGCTCTATTACTAATTAAATAAAAGTTTATAAATAAGTACTATCTAGATATTAATATTAAACTCTATAAACCTTTCTAACTTAGAGATATTAGTTAGAGAGAACCTTTAATTTCCTCTATAGCTACTATTCCTATTATTCTCTAAGAATAAGATAGTTTTATCCTTAAAGTTAATAAACTGATATATATTATTAATTCTATATCTTATAACTTTATTCTTAGAGGATATTTTCTATATAAATATGCCCTTTATATCTATTAGAGTAACCTATATAAGAATAACCACCTAGTTATAGATAATAGTAATTCTATCTCTATTATCTTAACTATACTATATTAACTATTATAATATTAATAGGTATAAGTATATATAGATTAGAATTATATTCTTCTTCTAGGTTATAGCTTTAATATACTAATTTAATACTAAGTGCTACTAGTTATATCTTATAGCTATACTTTATAACTATACTCCTTCTCTAATCTATAATATCTATTATATAGGTTACTATTATATACTATTACTACTAGCTAGAACTGTGTTCTTTCTTTCTCAAATTTTAGATTAGTTCTAATAATAATATATAAAGGATAATATCTAGGCTTATTATAATATATTAAACTTATCTTATTAATAGATTTTTTTATTATTAATATATCTTTAGCTATTCCTCTTATAGATTTACTAGGCCTAGATAGCCTAGATAATAAACCTCTTAACCTAAAATATCCTAATAGATATCTATTTTATATACTATAGGAATATAATAATAATCCCCTAGATATTGCTATAGATATATCTAACTATTAGAGATAAAAGTATAAATATTAAGTTTAGTAGCTTATTAATAATTTCTATCTATTATTTGCTCCTAGTATAGGCAGATTTAATAATAGCATTAATATACCTATTCTATTTAAAGATAATACTAATATTACTAACCTATATTAATACCTATACTTCTTATTCTAATAAGATAAGATAGAGATAGATACTATCCTAAACCCCTTACTAAAAGCTAATATTATTAAAAAGGTACTCTTAGAAGAACCTTATCTAGTAGCTGCTTTAGTATTTATTATCTAGTAGAATAGCAAACTATATATTATTATTAATCTCTATTAAGTTAATACTAAGATAAAGTTAGATACTTACTCACTACTCTAATAGAATAAGATCTTTAATTTATTATTTAGTAGTAATATCTTTTTAGTAGTTAATATCACTAAAGGATTTTTTAACTAACTAATTATACCTAAAGATAAATAGAAAATAGTATTTATTACTCCTTATTATAGCTATAAATATTTTATAGTTACTACTATAAGCCTTACCTTATCTCTAGCCTTTTTCTAATATTATATAGAATACCTATTTAAATCCTACCTCTAGCAGTTTATACTTATATATATTAATAATATTATTATCTATTTATAAACTAAGGAAGAATATCTAATATACTTATATCTCTTACTAATACTCTTTTAGAAATCTGGTTACTATCTCTCTCTATCTAAATGCTACTTTGCCTAGCTAGAACTAGAGGCACTTAAATACTAGATCTTATAATTAGAACTAGGTACTACTTATTAGAAAATAGAAGCTATTTTAGTGCTCCTAATACTAACTAATCTATAAAACCTAGAGAGCAGCTTAAGCCTTATAGACTATTATTATAAATTTATCTTTAAGTATATATAAATTATTAATTTACTAATAAAGATCAAAATAATAGGATTCTGCAATTTACCCCCTAAAAACCTATAATATAATATCTTTGCTGTATAATATTAACTGCCCCCTCTACTTCTAATTATAGATAATATATCTAAAGCAAGGAAAGCATAATATTATAAGGAGAATAACTAATATTAGTATATATAGATTAATACTACTAAGATATAGAACTATATTAAACGCAAACTTGCTAATATAGCAGATTGCACCTTTCTAAATTACTCTAAACTATTTATCCTTTATATTAATAGTAGTTATAAAGGCCTCAGTATAGCTCTATACTAGGAATAACCTAATAGCAAAATGCAGCCTATTCTCTTTTTATTATATATATTATTATAAGCTAAAGCAAACTATACTATTATAGAAATTAAGACCCTTACTCTAGTCTAGTTACTATATAAACTAGAACACTACCTTAATAATAGTATAATCTATATGCTTTTAGACTATATAGTAGTTAGAAATATATTCTAGATAGTTAGTTTAGGTAAGCTAAAAGGCTATTATTATTTAGTTAACTAGAAGCTTATACTTACTAAATAGATAAACTATATTATAATTTAATATTATCCTAGCTATAAGTATATTAATACTAATACCTTATTAAGACTACTAATTTCCACTCTATTACCCTATATATTGCTTACTAATAATAATAATAATAAAGTTAATAATAAACTAGAGCCTCCTAACCCTAACACTATCTAGAACCTAACTAATCCTAACTAATAGATATAGTTACCTAATAGAACCTAACTATTATATAAAGTTTAGATTATAATATACTAAGGTGCTTAACTATAATAGCAATATAATAAGATATAACCTGATAATATAATATAGAACCTCTCTAATATAATAGAAGCAGATATAATCACTACAAAATTAATAATAACTAATAAATTTCACTCTAGGATTCTCTAAGCATTACTAATAGACTCCACCTTTTATTAAATCTATAATAATATAATCTAGACTAACTAAAACTACCTATATAGCTTCTTGCTTAATAATTAAAAGCTTCTCTACCTCTAAGATAAGGATAATTTATACCTTTATATACCTTAAATAGTTATACCTAATATCTATAAAGCTACCTATAATAATAGAGTATATATTAGTGTGGAAAGAGTATATAATTTCTTATAATAAACCTGTTTTTTCTAGAGTATATATTAAGAACTATAATTATATATTATCTATTATCCAGAATACTATAAAGCTAAGCCTAATTAAAACGCCTCCTATAGTAACCTCACTCTAATTAAAGTACCTTATATCCCTCTCTCTATAATCTATCTTAACTTTATTATAGCACTACCTATATTAAAATAAGGCTATAATACTATACTCTTTCTTATAGATAAAACCTCTAAGTTTACTAGAGGACTTATTAGTTATATAGATTAGACTGCAAAATAATAAGCCACTTTATATATCTATAATATCTACCCAGACTAGGGCCTACCTAATATCTTTATTTCTAATATTAACTCTAAGCTAGTCTTAGCTTTATAAATATTCTTATATACTACTACTAATATCTAACTTAAAGTCTCTATAATATACTATTATTAAGCTAATAGATAAGTTAAAAGAACTATTTAAATAATTATCTATATATTTTAAGCCTTAATTAGTTCCTAGCTTAACTATTCTAATTAGAAAGATATCCTGCCTTATATCCTAGCCTGTCTTAATATATTAGTCTTAGCTATTATAAAGTATATCCCCTATAAAGTTTTCTTTAGTAGGATAGCTAAGTCCTTTCTATTTCTAATAAATTAACTAGCTATAGATTTTAGATCCTAATAATATAAAATTTACTAAGAAGTATAAGAGGCCTGCTAGATCTCCTTAATAAAAATAAAGACCTACTATAATAATAATTACTATCTATCCCTATAGTTAGTAGTAAGTAATATAGTCTATATTAAACTTTTAAAAAAGGGACTTCTAGGATACTATCTTAATAGCTAGACTAAATTCTCTCATACTTATAAAAGACTATTTAAGATTAAAAAGGTTATTAACCTATTAAGATACTATATCTATCTACTATTATAGCTTAAATAGCACTCTAAAATATCTATTAAATATCTTAAACTAGTCTGAAAAGATCCCTTTAACTAACTAAGCTAGCTTCTAGGTCCCTTATAATAAGGTAATAAAGAGAAATTTATTATTAAGAAAATCCTTACCTATAATATCTATAATAGTAAACTTTACTATTATATTAAATAGTTAGGCTACTCTAAGCCTACCTAACACCTTACTAGTATTATTAAATAAAATATCTCTAACCTAATATATAAGTACTATAAATTATAATATATAATAGAGTATTATTTAGATAAGGCATAAATATAATAGGATAAAGCACTTTCCTATTAGGAGTTTATATCTATATAAGTATTATTACCTCTTATATTTTATATAATATATACTCTCTGCCCTAATTTATTAGCTATAAATAACTAGGTTTTAATCTTTACCTTATTAATTACTAAAAAAATTTTTACCTCCTTTCTCTATTAAGCTAACTATTATAGACCCACTTTTACTAACTTCCTGCCTTTATGCCTTCTTCCTATTAATACTTACCTTTATTTTTGTTTTTTCCCTTTTTTTCTCCTCCTTATCTATAACTTTTTTCTAAATACTACCTAATTAATAAAAAATCCTTAACTCCTCCTAAATTATTATTATCACTAATAACTACTTATACTCTTAACTTTAATAAAAACCTCACTAATACCTCTTTAAATTTCTAATATTATCAGCCTTTAATATATCTAAATATAATAGACTCTAAGTAATCTATTACTTCTAGTAGTAATCTATTATATTCCTAGACTTATAAGTTAAAAATTCCCTAATCTCCTTATCTATAAAACTCTACTAATACCTTTACTATTTATCACCTAATTATTACTAATTAGCTTTAATGCAGCCTAGATAAATTTCTCTAGTAAAAATCTACTAACTATACTTAACTACCCTCTCTAGATAGGTATATACCTATAGCTAAATATTAATAATTATAGTTAATAGTTACTAGAAACCCCCTAAACCTATTTAATTACTAAAACCCCTCTATCTATATTAATAATACTACTTAACTCTCTATAACTGAAAACTAATATACTACTATAGAGGAGACTTACTAAGCTTAAACTTCTAAGAATTAGTATAATACTACTAATAACCAGAATGCTCCCTAGATTAAGAATAGTTAGGTAAACACTACTACTACCTAAAATAATAACATACTATAGGTTAATAATAAATAGAAAAATATATCCACTAACTAGAACTTTAATAATAAGAATATTATATATAATAATATAAATTCTATTAATCTCTAGGAAAACAAGCCTAAATATAATAAAGAATTGCCTCCTTATATCTATATTAATATTAATTATTATAAGGAAAAGATCTCTAAATTCACTACCCTACTAAAAGCACTTAATATTACTAATATAATTAATAACCTCCTAATTAACACTATTAACAAAAAACGTTATAAGTATACCATAGCTAATATCTCTGAAATTAGTATACTCTCACTTAATATATAATAAGTTATATTAGAAGCTTAAAATATATCCCTTAAATCCTTAAAGCTTATATACTTACTTAGAACTAATAAGCTTATTATAGAATATCTCCTATTTATACTTACTAAAGCAGGTTTAAACCTAAGTAGTATCTATACTCTTCTCACTATTATTAAGTTACTCACTCTTCCTAAAGAACTTTAACTTTCACACTACTATAAGGTAAAAGGCAAATATTTCTGCTTTATAAGAATTAAGATCCCTATCTATACTCTAACTTCTATACCTATTATCAAAGCTGCTAATTAAAATAACACTATATTATTATTATTAATACTAAAGGTTTAGAAACTCTATAATTATATTACTATCACACTTATAGCAGACTATAGATAGACTTAGTTAGCTATAATATACCTAACCACTAATAATAAGCTAGCATAAATATACCTTAATTAGTAGTAAAAGAATATCCTTATAGAAGATATAGATATAAAACTTTTAATAATACTCCCCCCTAACTAAGTAAGTATCTCTTAATTCCTCTCTACCTTATCTAATAATATTAAGAATATAACTAATAACCTAATATATATCTAGAATATCTTATCTTACTACTTTAAAGACCTTAGTAACCCCTATTAGCTTAACTAGAGAACTATTTAAGTTAGCACTAAAAAGCCCTTACTTCTAGTACTATTATAACTAGTCTTTCTTATAGATACCTTATATATAATAGCCTTATAGGTATCTAACTATAAGAAATTTAAAGTTAATAATAGTAATATAGCTAAGTTAGAAATATATACCTTTTATAAAGCAGCACTTTTTCTAGATCTATAATTAGTATAGCTATTAGGTAAGAATAAGTATAGTATCTAACCTAATAATACTATCTAATAATATCTTAGTATAGTTATACTAAACCTAACTATTAAGGGCCTTTCTATACCTAATATTAATATATTATTTAAAGTTATCCTCCCTAATATATTACCTCCTATATTATAGAACCTCCTCCTAGATAAATCTAACACTAACACTCCTATATAATATACCCTTAACTATCTTATTACTAGGGTACTAAAACTATCTACTAAATATAATACTTCCTTATATAGAGTATAAGAGCATATTTATAAAGAAGCTAAGTTTAACTAAGATATAGATATAGTAGCTAATATTATTACTACCCTTTCTAATTAGCTACTATCTAAGCTTACTAATAACCTATCTAAGAATATAACTTTCTAAGATATATATATACTTATAGCTATTAGCCTCTTACCTTATTTCTTTTCTATCTATATAGATAAGAATAAATAGCTTAATATTCTTCTATAAATATTTAAAGATATTAACCTCACTATACCTATATATAACTATCTACCTTTCTGCCTAGTAATTTAAGTCTTACTACTCCTAAATAGATCTATAGATACTATCTACCTTAGTATTTATATTCTATGCAAATAAGGCTAGCTATTATTTATAGAAGTATCCCCTATTAAATTTCTAATATATCCTAATATAATTAAATCCCTTTATAAGTCTACTACCTTAAAATAAATAATCTATATAGCATTTAATAGTAACTCTCTATATTAGCAAACACTAATAATCTTCTATATCTAGATTTCCTAAAACACTATTAAAGCTAAGATAGTAGTAATTTCTAAGATATCTATAATACTAAAAGGTTTATATTATAATATAATTTAGCACTTTATATTAAAATTCACTACTATATACTACTATAATATCTACTAAGATCTACTAAAACTTATATAGCTAAAGCTCTAATCCTCCTATAATATTCTCACTATAATATTATACTATTACCTAGCTTAACTTCTTGCTTTTAGTAGCAGTCTAAGCTTAGAAAAGATATTAGCTATACTTAATATAGCTTCTATATTAAGCTATAATACTTCTCTTAGAGCAATCTAGTCACTATATTCTAATAAACTCTATAATAATACTATTACTAAACTTAAATATGCTCTCTATAATCCTAGAGATATCTATTATCTTTATACTTACTATACTATAATAGTAGCTATTATAAATTATAAATAGTATAACCTAAATAAACTCTAGATTAGACTAGATAGTGCTATATCTATAATTGCTCACTCTATTAATATAGTAGATAACTATAAGGATTATAAACACCTACTTATTAATCTAGATTTCTTAGTAATATAGTATCTATTTATAATAGAAAAAGCAAAAGAAAACAAGAATATTAAGTTTAATATCCTTATAGAACTCTAATCTAAGTCTAAGTAGACCCTAGAAGAATATATCTAAGCTATTAGTAATATAGATATGCTAATTACTACAGTACTTCTATAAATTTGCTTTATTATTATAACCCTATATATAGTTACTAATTATATATCTATATATAATAAGGATAATAACACTATATAGTTACTATCTACTATTTTTATAGATAAGATAGGTTATATACTAAAAGCATAATAGTAGATAATACTTACCTACTATAATCTAAAGCTTATTATTACTATAGGGGATATAGTTTAATTTAGATCTATATTAAAAGTATATAATACTTATAGCTATAAGGCTTCTTTCTCCCTATAATACCTTATATTATTCCTTTCCTATATAGAAACTACTAGAGCTCTATCTACTACCTTTCTTATTAACTAATAAAACCAGAGCAGAATCACTAAATAGACTGTGAAAAACCTATATAAAGAAAAGATAAATATTATTTATTCTAATATAGATATAGTAAACTTCTTTAGACACTTTAGCAAAAAGCTATTCCACCTTAATAATCCTATAATAAATAGTTTTATTATAAATATAGTTAAAGGTAATAAATAATATATTAGCACTTTAAAAGCTAATATTACTAACTAAAACTATATTATCTAACTTATTCTCACCTTATTTATAAAAGGTTTTCTATCTACTTTAAATAATACTAAATAAAGCAATTTAATAGTTATTATAGAATATTCTAGCTAATTAATAGCCTATAGATAAAAATAGGAAAGAATTACTATAAATTAATTTATTAAAGATAATATCTAATTTAGAATAGTTAATAACTCTATATTAGTAAAGGCTAATATTATTATCTTTAATATAGTTTGCTCAGACTTACTTAGCTTCCTTAATAATACCCCTTATATAGCAGTTACTACTACTTATATAAGAGGTATAATAATTATAATTCTTAATACTAAGAACTAGGCTAAGAAAGTTAATAATATAGTACTATAAGTAAACTTTATAATATCTAACCTTATTATTAACTATTAGAACTAGCACTTTAACTATTAATATATTAATATTACTTAACCTTTTAAGGGTCTAGAATATATACTTCTCTATATATATTATAACTATAATAGATATATTAATACTAACTATAGAGAGGAAACTAAGAAATAAGTAAGTAAGTAAATATAAGATTAGATAAAGGGAAAGCCCTCTATATATTTATATAACTATAAACTATATAAAGAACCTTATTATAATTTCTTCTACTATCTACCCCTTTTAATAAAGTTTACCTTTAATATTAAATACTAAGACCCTATAATAACTATAACTAGCAGACCTTATAAAGATAATACTACTAATAATAGATATTCTATCTATATAAATATAGAAATATATTATATATATATATAAATTATAGATAATAGATACTCTAAACCCTATACTCCTATTATAAACTCTAATAAGAAATTAGAATCTTACTTATACTTAAAGGTCTAAATTAATATAGTATAATTAGCCTTAAAGAGTCTATAATCTAACTATAAGCTTCTAGCTATATAATATAGTACTACTAATACTATAGTTTCTAAAGCTAAAGTAATTAGCTATATATCTCTATCCCCAGAACACTAATAAGACTAATATAATAATAACTTATAAAATAAAAATAAAAACCTATAACTAGGATCTAATAATATATACTTAACTAATATTACTAAAGTTAAAGCAATATCTATATCCTTAGAATAATAATAAGAATAATAGAATAATATTCTATAAGACTAATCTACCTTTACTACTAACCCTATATTATATATATAGAATAACTAGAACACCTAGAATAATAACTAACCTTTAATATATAATATAGACATTTAATAATAGGAAATAAAATAAAACAGAGATAAGAACTTAGTATAGAATTATATAAGATATAATACTATAATAGATATTATAATAGATATAGAATTATAATTATTTCTTTGCTTATTTCCTTTTATTTCCTTTCTCTTTTTTCTTAAGTTATAATAAGGATATTACTTTTTTTAGACTAGGGGTTATTATATAATATAGAGTAGGTTTCCTACTAGAGTAGACCTCCTTTCTATAGCAACCCCTGCCTATATATTTAGTCTCACTAGATATATTATCCCAGAAACTTATTAAGAGATATGTTTATTTGCCTATTACAGGCAGTTCTATTCATTATTCATTATTTATTACAGAGCTCCGCTCTTCATAGCGTTTGAGTAACCTCGCGTGGTGAATCTTCCACGCAGTATACACTGAGAAGGTTGCAGCATGCTAATGAGCATGTAGTGATTGGTTTAAACCGCCCGAAGCTAATTTTTCCCATTTCGTGCATTCGTTGAACTTAACATTCACTGCGATATTGCTTCAAATTCTCTAATGAATAGCATGGGAAACGTCCACTGGCAAAGGCAAGTCGCCGATACGGTGATAGCATCTACCATGTTGTATATAAGGATTCTGTTCGAAAACCCAGCCAGAATGAAAGCTTGCACATGGAACAAGACTTAGCAAAAATAAGGAACCGTATTCTCAAAGAACGACCAACAGACTTTAACCACCGATCGATAATTTGATTCGACCTTCGAAGTAAGTCAGCAGGTTCGCTGGTATCTCAAATACATGTGTGGGAAATAGCCAACACTACTTTAGCCGTCAAAATGCTCAGCAAACAAGACCAAGATCTTGAGGCCAAGAAGCGGCAAGAGAAGGAGAGGCAGGAAGCCGCCAACAGACAAGCTGACCGCGTGGCGCAAGTAAGCCTTCTAATCATGGCAATGCTAAAAATATGGTTCACTAACAATTGTTTAATCATCCTCAGGACATTGCAAACACCGCAAATGCCATCCGTCAGCAGCGCCAACAGCAACAGCAGGGACAGCAGGGCCAGCAGCAGAACCGCCGCTAAGACGCTGGAATGGAAGCCATGGTGTTGTCGGTTACTTCATTGATCCTCCCTCGAGAGCCATAGTCTAATAAAATAAGTTCTATTGAATGAGGCGCCATAGCCCGCATTTGAAGGCTGTAGCATGTTTCCCTTGGCAGTCACCTGTATCATATTGAGCCAAAACGATAGGCTCTGTAATAATGAGAATTCATATATCATTAAAAAGGAAAAAGAACAACTTTCAATGAGCTTGAGTGCAAGAATGGCAATGGATACACATTCTCAGGGTTATCATGTGGTTTCCTGATTCAAACCCCTTCCAAAAGAGCGAAGTTCCTCCTAACTGATTTAATCCTTAGCTATCTTTAACCCACACCTGCCCTTTCCTACTGAATACACCTGCAAAAAGAGGAAGTATATAAAGAGTAACTCACCTTCAAAACTTTAAGAGAAAGCCAAGAAGACGTAAATATATATGTTGAAGAATATGATAACGAAAAACCAAAACTATAGGTTTATCGTCGAACTGCGGGCTAAGTTCATTACGCTCTAGGTCTGACGACACACTAAATGGCCAAAATACCTATGGTGAGCCTGTACCCGCGAGAGTTTGAAAGTCGATGCCCTCACAGTATTCGACAGGCCAATATCGTAGACTCATGCTATGAAGCGGCGAATGGCCAGGTATTGAACCCTGATGAATGGAAGATTTCAACGGTTGTTCTTGAGTGCATACGCAGCCATGGATCAGAAAAAGGACGCCTCGTACGGGATACTTCATAACAGGCGCAAGACTCTTGAATGTAAGGGATCTCAGGTGAATTTTCTTGTGTTTCTGACCCTATGTGAATCAGTGCTACATTGCCCTCATTCACCGACTATATCGTGACATCACAAAGTTATCGTAGTCTCTTCCTATGATATATAAGAACCATATTCCGCACTTTCATGGGCTAAGAGAAAAGTGGTAAGAAACGCCCATCCTCCTCCCACACAAGAAACAGCACGTCTTTTCAATCACGCTCAAGGTATTCACGAAGCCTATTCACATAAGCTAGCATCACCAACACTCGGCATGCCCCTCTCCAAGCAGGATCCAGCGCATGAGGAGAGGGCTCGCCAGGAGAAGGAGAGACAGGAGCAAATAAGAAGAGATGCTGAAGACTGGCAAAGAGTAAGCAGGCTCACATTCCATTCTGCCAAATCTTGATAATGACTGAGTTCAACACTGATCAAACTTTGTTCTACCCAGAGAATTCAAGAAGACATGGCCAGAGCAGCCGAGAATCTGAGACGAGAGAACCAAGAGCGCGAACGTCGCGAACGTGAGAACCGGAACCGCCGCTAAGGTTTCTGTGTTAGAGTCATCCCAGCCGTTATCTTAGTACCTAGCAGTCATAGCAATCAATTAAATACAAGTCTTGGGAGAATCTTTAAGCCAAGTGACTATTTCGTTGGGTAATTGCTGTTAACCCCTTCCCTTATCTTGTTCCGCTCACTGTTCGTCCTCGGGCACATCAACGAGAATAATTCTACTGCCCTCAAGCCGTACCTTGAGTTCCTTTGCGATACTCTCTAACTCCTTTGTAGGCCGAAGTTCACCACCCATTGCAGAATGGCAATCTCTGTCAAGCGCAACGAGAGTGGCCAAGGAAGAGTCTTTCAGGCCCCGGGTATCGACAGACTCCTCTTCCCTTGCGTCACTGATTCCCACTTGGCTGGCGATTGTCAAAGACAAAAAGACAATTGCGATTGCGATTTCAGCCGCTAATAGTGATATCCAACCCCACTCTATCCTGACATATGAGACTTCTTCCCATGCCTCTCCAGTCACGTTGAAAGCTGCATGTGCAAAAGCTCTGGGCTGACTAGCTCGAATCCTATCACGCAGACATGGAAAGTCAGCCAGATTGTCATGTTTTGCAGATTAATGGACTTGGAATGGATAAAGGTCTTTAGAAAGAGAGATGGGTACCTACAAAGCTGAAAGGCTCGTCGCGATATAATATATTCTCATAGATGTTGTTGAGAGCATTCTGACGGATCTCGAGCGTGCGGTGCAGAGCAAAAAGGACTGACCCATGAAGTCTCCTGACAAATTCGCCTCCAAGAAAGACGATTGGCGTGTCTCCGTCCACATCAACGTCGGCACTCACGCTTGCATAGCCCAACCATGTAGCTTTTCCATCGTTGAGGCTATCAGCTCCAAGCTGCAGTAATCGACAGACATGGTTTGCTCGCTGGTCGAAGACGTAGTACCGTGACTGGAGAGATCGCTGTTTGGTATCCTCAGCCGAATTGTTTCGTTCCCATCTGTCTTGGCGTTCTTGACAGATGGTTGATAGATCATACAAGTACGAGCGACAGTTCATATCGAGAAACGAGCTTCCTCGCTGGTCTACTAGCTCGATTTCGGTTGTTGAGCTAGCGACTTGGGTGACTTCCGTACCCATGCGGACCTCCGTCTCGTATGTGTGTGCGCAGAGGTGGAACATGACCTCCGTGGCATCGTGTCGAAAGTCGTGTGAATTTGGTCCACCAGTTCCTGGACCAGTGGATTGTCGGTTTCGGTTGCCCACCATGTCGAGTTGTAGTCCGTCGGTGTGGTGTAAATGACGGCGAAGGACGCAATCCTTGCCTGCTGAATCGCAGGGTCATCGCCGAAGCCAAACGTCAAGTTCCCGTTCAGCATGTCAGAGTAGACTGCCAAGTTGGCGTAGTGTGCCATATCGTAGCCACCAGGTAGAGAAGCTCGGAAAACAGTCTTGTCCGAAACACCCTCCACAGACGCTCCCATAACAGGCGTTTCTAGCATGGTGGCGTTTTCAAACTCCTCGATAACCAAATGAGATGCAATGTTGGCCGTTGTCATACAGACTCCAAGCGATCGGTATTGGTCAAAGGTGCAGTTTCCCGTGGAGCAAGTCGCTTTTCCGGTCGGGATGTCGGCGAATGAGAGCGGCTCCAGAAAGCCGGTAAAGTCAAGTAGAGATCCCATGTAAATAGCTTGCTGAGTTGCCGTGTCAAGGATGTCTCTCGGTGCTCTCACGTTCCAGACAGTCTTTGTCACGGCCTCTCCCCCGGGACTAACGTATCGCGTATGGAATAGTTGATGCTGAGCTGGGTGATGGGCGCCGTGATAGTGCTGACAACTACAAGCAATGCACCAAGAGCTACAAAGTGCCGCAAGCGAAATCGCCAGATCAGGACCAGCGAGCCCCAAGCTCCTCTGCTTGCTTGATCGATGACGTGGAAGTCATACAGCGATTGTGGCTTTTCCTGGTTGAACCATGTCCACTGCGTCTGGCTGATGGAGATTGAAACTGGCACAATGAAAGCAGCCTTGGTGAGTGCCGTGAATAGTGCGAGAAATGTATTGAGCGTTATGCCGAACGGCCAATCCGGCAGACTTCGCTGATCGAATTTGGACAGCACGGCGACAATGACTTGAAGTAGAAAGATTAAGAATTAGCACTTCCGGCAACTAAAGTCAAGACTCATCAAAAAGTGACTCACCGATGAAGAGAAGTTATACTCAGACCGAGACACAATAATTCAAGCGCCCAGATCCTCCACAGTGGTCTTTGCCGGGAAGGGTTGCTGGTCTTTTCAGCAGATTTCTCAGACATAGTCGGCGACTGCGATGAACCACCGCTTTTGCGATGACTTGGAAACTCTTGAATGCTAGTGTATGTTGCCACGGGCTTCCGTCGGATCGAGAACGTTGGGGAGGATCTTGGTGCCTGCGGGCTTTCTTTCCACGCCTGTTGCGAGCACTCGGCGCCGAACGATGACCGAATACTCCGAGGAAACGGTGAATCTTGAGGTTGAGACCATTCCGGCTTTCCTTGGTGCTCAAAACTGGAAAGATCGAAGTTCAGTGGAGGGCTCGGAGAAGATGAGGAACGATGGTCCACGATTGGCCAACAGCTTTTCTCTCGAGACCCTTCCGTTGGTGGTGAAGTCTGAGGTGCAACATGCAAATGTACCATTTTGAAAAGCTCCTGAAAACAATCGCGACAAGGAAGAAAGAAAGACCAAATTTGACAGAAAAGCACATCGTTCTTGGAATACGCTCATTGTGCCTGTCAATCAATGATACTTGTAGCTGGAGCTGTCCGACAAAGCAACCCAAATATGCCGTTGGTTGCGGACCCCTAGCACAGCCATCCGTATGCAGAAAAGAACGAGTTTGCGAGCAACGATAGGTTGGCCAAGGCTGTAAGCGGGCTTGTTTGCCCTGATTTGCCCAATGACAGTATGAACAGCCCCCGACGTGCTGCAGAGATCCGCGAGAGATGGCTGCCAACATTCTAAATTTACCTGCCAGACTCTCTCAGCCTGTCTCTGCAAGCAAGTAAGTGATGTCTGGGTTAGGAAGGTGGGCTGATTTGCTGGTGGCAGTGAAAAAGGTGAGTCTTGATTGGTGGGGAAACCCCTCAGAGCCAGCGCTCACTTACACTACACCATGTAACACCATATGCAACCGACGCCTTGAACGCTTCTTCAAGTCGTCGAATTCCATTGCAGCCTCTGGAAGCTGTATTCGAACGTCACGGTTTGAAGTAGGTCACCTCCAGCGGCTCCTTCGACCCACCAATAAAGGCGGCCTCGAGGTCTCGATGAGTCCGATCAAGTATCATTTCATAGCTGTGAGCCGCTTCTCTTCTAACAAGTCACCATGATTTCGAGCCTCATATAATGCCAAACTCGGCGTATCTATACCTCATCCACTCCAATGTGCGATCCCAATCCGATGATCCCAGCTTACCTCCTCTCGTGCACCAACCTCCCCTTAACCCAGACTCCCCTGGTATTACGATCATCCCCGTTGAAAACCCACTTCGCAATCCTCTCCTCCCAATTCTCCCATCCAAAAACGTCAACATTCGAATCCCACCCAGCCTCCCCTTCCTCATCGACAACGGGCAACCCAATAAGCTGCGCATCCCACTGCATGCCCACCTCAAACCCCCCTATCCTCTCTCCGAGCCCGACAACCTTCGCACCGCCCCTCGTCCCGAGGTACAGCACCTCCTCAACAGTTAACTTTGCCCTCTCCTTCTCGTCCCCTTCCAACCCCATCGCAACATGCCTCGACACCAGCGCAGCCTGTCTCGCGGCCTCCAGTATACTCGGACTATACCCTCCGCTCATATCAGTTCCGAGCCCGACATCGATCCCCTTATCCCACAGCCACCTGACCCTAGCCGCGCCGCTGGTGATGGACGAGTTACTGCACGGACAATGCGAAACCTTGGCGCCGCGCTCCGCAATAGTGCTCGCCTCCTTCTCCGAGAGGTGAATCGCATGCGCCAGGACCGTCTTCTCACCCAACAGCCCAACGTCATCGTACACGGCCGTGTAACTCTCGCTCTCGGGGAACAGCTCCTTCACCAGCTCGATCTCTCCCTGGTTCTCGGAAATGTGCGTCTGCACGAGGACATCCAGCTCCTTCTGCATCGCGCTCAACCCCTTCATCGCATCGACCGAGCACGAAGGCGCAAACCGCGGCGTCAAGATTGGCGCGACCAGGTTGAAGTCCGGGTCAATGGACCGAATGTAGTCGACCGTCTCCCTCGTTCTCCGCAGCGAGTCCTCCGCATCTTCATCCTTGTAAAACTCGGGGCAAAGCCCGGGCCGATCCATGCACACTCTACCCACGAAGGCCCTCTGCCCCAGCTTCAAGCAGATATCCGAGAGGAGATTCGTTGCCGCGACGTCGATGGTGGCGTAATATGCGCACGTCGTCGTCCCGTGCGCAAGTGTCCTCTTGACGCAGGCCGTGTAGACCCTCTTGGCCTTCCTTAAATCCTTGAGGCTGGATTCTAGGGGAAAGGTGTATGTGTTCAACCAATCCAGCAGAGTCGACTTTCCAAAGATGCCGACGTTGGGGTATTGTGATGCGTGGACGTGGGTATCTGCGGGTCCGGTTAGAGCCAGATCCAGTGCGGGGAGAGAAACCGCAAGACAAAGGCTGAGACATGATGTCTCGGACACCCGTTCCGGTCCGCTGGACAGCAAGATTGGAGTGGAGGAGCAACGTACCGATAAATCCAGGGAAGAAAAACTCCCCATCCCGACCAACATTCACCTTCACTTCCCCCTTCATCCAACCAAGCCTCGGAAACAATACGGTCTCGGCGTCCTCCAACCCAGCGCATCTCTGAACAGCAACAATAGTCCCCTCGGCGTCGACGCAGACAGCCGTGTTGTGGAGGTACTCCAATACCTCCCGAGATTTTGAATGTACGAACGTTCCGAGGAAAAGCTGGTTGCCGCCGCCGCTCTCCTTTCGGGGAGCCGACGCGGGGGACGGATCCCTAATCATGTCGCCCATCTCGTTGCGTTCCAGTCGGAAGTCCTTCGAACCGCCGTGACAAAGGCAAGGCCAAGAGAACAAATCGCGAAACCGATGTTGTGGCCGCTGGGTAATATGCGCACACGCAAAAAGTCCGACGTTGAACGCTTCCGCTCGGTTGTCGTCGGCGTCTCGGAACCCGACGTTCGTGTGTCGTCTTGCCTTGTTTACCCCAGGTGACGTTGGAGAATGACTCTCACAAGAAGGAATTGGTCCTGTCCTATCTTGTTCTAGAAGAGACAGCAGCACTAGGCAGTCACGCGGTCTTTCGGTCCGACGGCAAAACCCTCCCAATTTCAAAAAAAGACTAAAGGCCAGAGGAAACTAAAAGAAGAAACCGAGCAGGTAAATATATGCGGTGCAACAAATGACGCGCATCGCCCATAAGGTTCCGGCCGACGGCGGCGGCGACGTCGGAAAGATAAGACGAAAAGAGGAGCTGCGGGCGGGCGAACAGGGGGGGCGGGGTTCCCAAGCCCCTTCACCTTAAGCTACTAACGAACGCCCACGCGGAAAGCCATGAATAGCTCAATTTCCTCATTTGGGGGACAATACGTACTTATCTTAGTGTCACTAGGTATTTGGCATTGGTCCGTTTCCATCTTACAACAATCAATTCAACGAGATCATAGCGCAAAAGTCCACATGGAAAACAACAATCAATACACCTAAGGTAGGTTCATTCACCTGACAACTCAGTCCGGAGCGAACTGTGTTCCAGGCAATCGGAGCCCCGGAAGCGAACCTCCCCCACCCGCACCTCACCGTAAAACGTCACACGGCGCTCGCCGCAAGCCGAACGTAGCGACCCTCGGGGGATCCCCAAGCTCCCTCCTCCCTGCTCAAACACTACCTAATTATCCCCAGATCCAATCTTGGGAACAGCTTCCGATTGTCCAAGCTCGAACTCTCGTCTCTCCACTTAAAGAAGATTTCCTGATTAGGTAGCTCTTGTCACTCCTCAGTCTTCTCCATTCAAGCCACGGTCAGGCAAGTCCTTTGTCCGGAAGATGATGCCACATGATCGTACACTATCGATAGCCGTCGATAAGAGCTAGTACCCCTGATACCTAGGCAGGTCAGATTGCCGTGCCCGGTCTGGTATAGGCACGGATGAGTCCGTCGATCCGCCGATGCGACGCACTCGGACGGGCACCCCTTCGGAAGAACCAATCTGTGATGCCGGGTCCTTGCATCCTCTTCTCGTCGATCCCCGCTGTCAGAACTGCTGTGCTTGTTGACTGCTCCCAGTCGACTGTGTGACGAGGATCCGGTTTGCATGTTGGACAAGACAACCCATTCGGACATTTTACAACCTTCCTTGGACAAGCATGATTCTTACTTGTTGCTTTCACATCGAGTCATCGGGCTTGAAGTAATTGCTCTCTATTCTTGTCCTTGTACGACCTTTAACAATTGACGCCATCCCGTAAAACACAAAGCTTTCTACCGCAGCGTGATTAAACAATCATAAAAACAACATCCGTAATTTGTACAACGGTTACGCCATCTAGTCATTAATGCCCGCCAGTCATCATCTAGTATTCCCGCCTTTGTTATCATCATCATGGCTTTTCAAACATCCACACCTTACGCGGCGGCACCGGGTCCCTCATGGTCAGCAGTGACACCGTTGACTCCGTTCGGAGCAGGGCCGTCCTGCGTGAACTGCTCCCAGTTTTGCAGAATAGATGCAATCTTGGGCGAGTTGGTGAGCTTGTACACATCCTCGAAGTACTCCTTGGTGAGCGCAAAGGGCTTTGCCGTCACGTTGGGGATGTACTTGCCAACAAGTTTGGCGGGGTCGATAGTCGTCTTGTTGATCTTCTTGAGAAGGAACGATCTGAAGGGCTTGACACCAGACCGCAGGAAGGTCGAATGGAAGGGCACGTCGATTCCGCGGAGAGGAATGGTGGCGAAGCCACGCTGCAGTTCAAGAGGAGTAGGCTTCTTGAGAGTAGCTTCAGCGCAGCCCCTGATAATCTCCTTGAGGGCGTCCTTGGCTTCGTCAATGTTGGCCCGCATCTCCTCAATGTCGATCTTCTGCTGCTTGAGGAAGTTGGTGACACCGGTGAGGGTGTCGAGAGCACGCAGGTCACCGGCAGCGACGTATTGCATGTTAGCAATGTTGTAGTTGACAATCTCGAGAAGCCAGCCGGTCTCCTCTGCGATGCTGTTGACAACGAACTGGAGAGCCTCCTCGTTGAATGTCTTCGAAATTCTGCTGGGGTTAATGGCGCACATGGAGTAGTTGGAGCGACCAGCGGCGTCACGCTCAACAGCGACCTGCATGGTCAAGCCACGGTAGAAGACGACCGACACCAAACTCTCGATGGGCATGACCTCGGCCAAGGCGGCAAGAGCCGAGTACTCACCCAGGGAGTGACCGGCGAAGGTGCAGTCCCGAGGGACGAGGCCGCGAGAACGCATGTCCTCGAAGCTTGCCTTCTCCATTAGGGTAAGGGCAGGCTGAGTGAACTGAGTGGCCGACAGCAGACCAGTGGGGGATCGGTAAGTGTAAGAAGTGGTCTTCTCGTCAATCTCCTTGAAAATGCGCTCAGACTTGATGGATCCGTCAGCCGCAACAGTCTCGAAGGTCATGGCCATGTAGTTCTGGCGAATGGCCTTGCCACGAGGGCCACCGAAGTGAACGGTAAGCTCCTTGGGGTTATTCTTGACGATGTTGGTGATGGAGAAGCCTGTAAATCATTAGTAAGTACTCGAATGTTGATGGTGTTGCAGATAACTCACCGTAGTTGTCCAATAAGTACTTGTCGGCACGGTCCCAGACCTCCTTGGCGACAGGGCTGCTGGCGTAAAGCTCCATACCCATGCCCTGCTCCTGGGAACCTTGACCAGTGAAGACGTAAGCAGTGACGGGCTGCTCAACCTCGGCCTCACCAAGAAGAACCTTCTCCTCAGTCTCCTTGTTGCTGGCCTCGACCTTGATGATCTTGCGACCACCGACCATACCAACGTGCTGAAGCTTGACGTCAAGATCATCGTTAGGCAGAACCATACCAACCAGAGAAGCGTGGAAGCTGCGGACGCGACCAATATTGTTCTCGGCAGCCCAGGTCTCAACCAAGCTGCGAACGGCGGCACTGGAGTACATGCCGTGGGTGATGGTGCCGGGCAGGTTGGCGTAATTGGCAAAGACGCGAGAGACGTGGATAGGGTTGTAGTCGCCAGAGACACGGGCGTAGTTCTCGTTGGTGGCAGGGGCGCGAAGCCGCAGAGGGGTGCGGCCACTGAGGGGAATCGGGTTCTCGAAGTGGAGGGGCTGGTCGAGGGGTGTACCGTTGCGCTCGAGGTAGTCAATGACGGGGTTGCCATTGGACTGGCCGGCCTCGTAGTCAACGCTGGCGATCTGGATGACTTCCTTAGTGGGCAGCTCCAAAAGAACCTGTCCCTGGGTAGCGACGCTGCTGAAGACGGTCTTCGTCTTGTAGCGGAGGAAGCTCTGCAGCCGGAAAGTGAGGGTCTGGCCGAGGAGATCAAGGTCACGAGGCATGTCGTCAGTGTTGAACCACTGCTTGGACTTGAGAATGGCAACATCCTTGCTGGTAGCGAGGTGGAGCTGGATTGGGGTCTCGTTCTTGCGCTGGAAGGTGTTCTCGTAGTCGGTGTAGACACCGCGGTAAAGGAACTGAGAGGTGACATCCATGACGGCCTCGCCATCGCGGTAGATGGTACCGCAGACCTCAACCATCTTACCAGATTCCTGGTTGATGACGGCGTTGATCTGAGCAGTGGTGGAGACTTCGTCGCCCTTCTTGAGAGGCTGGGCACCGGGCTTCATGCGGAACTCGTTGGAGAGGTGGACGAGCTTCAGCAGGTCACCGTCGATGGTGCGGGGGAAGATAGGCTTGGTGATAGCTTTCCAGCCAACGACAATGGCGAAGTCCATGGGCGCGTAAACGGTCTTGCCCGGGCGCTCAACAAAAGCCTCGCCGGTGTTGCCAACGGCGTGAACGAAGTCGTTGATGTCCTCACCAGTGATGGTAGCCTTGCCACCGTCGAACTTGCTGGCGACATCCGCGTCGAGATCAAGAGTCTCGTTGCCGAACCACGCACGCCAGTAGAACTCCTTGATGCGGTCATTGCGGCCCTCCATCACCTCACGCAGAGGGGCGTAGCCAGCCTCAGGGTGGTAGGTGAACTTCAAAGGGAGGGCGACGGGCTTGCCCAGCGCAGTGGTGTCCTTGATCATGTTGACGACGACCTCATTGGTGCCCTCAAGCTTAACCTCGATAACCTCGACGTAGTGGTTGTGGCGAGGCTGCTCCTTGACGATGATCTTGGTCTTTTTCGGGTCCTTAGGGTAGTGGATCTCGACAAAGAGGCCACGAGCAGGGGCGAAGATACGCTTGATGGGGTTGGTCTGGAACTTCTGCCCCTGGACGACAACCTCGGAGTTGAGCAGAGCGTGACGCCAGCTGCGGTCAGGGCCTGCGAGGAGGGCCAGCCAGGAGTCAAGACTGGGCAGAGTGGCGTTGGGCGCAGTAGACAGGCGGTAGGTGTTCTTGTGCGCATCGTCGTAGGAGACAGTGAGGCCGTCTACGTCCTCGACAGGAACCTCCACGTCTCTGAGCTTGCCACCGAAGTACTCAATGGTGGGGACAGACTTGGCATCTCCATTGTAGAGATCGCGGGTCAAGTACTGAACGTGAGTCTTGTGAATGCCGTCCAAGATGTCCTTGATAGGCTCGTCAATGACCTTGGAGTACTTGACGGCTGTAGGACCCTGCAGAATGCAGACACGGCCGACGTCCTGGCCGGGGACAGCATCGAGGTCCTCGGACTGCCAGAGGGAGTCCTTCTTGAAGTAGAAGTCGAAGTTCTCATCGAAACAGGGGATGAAAGGAACGGGCTTCTGGAAGGGGAACATGCAGAGCATCAAGAAGTGCTGAACATCTTGGGCGTTGATGAGCTGGGTGTCGGCCTCAGGGTAGTGAGACAGGATGCGCTCGACGGTCTCATAGGGAGTGTCGAGGTCCTTGAAGTCCTGAAGCTGAGCAGCCTGTCCAGGAGTGGAAGTGAAGCGCTCCTCAACACGGCTGATGAACTTGCCAGTGAAGGAACGGAGGGTGGGATCAATCCAGCGCTTCTGGTGGCGGATGTAGAGCAGATCGACCATGCGGCGAACGACCTCGCCATAGGTCATGTCCTCCAAATCGACAGCCTGACCAGCACGGTTGCGGCCAAACCACGGTTTCTGGAAGTCGTCGTTCAGCTTCTTGATGATGTAGTCGCGGTTCTTCTTCAGCTCGGGAACGCGCTTCTCCTTGGGGAGCGAGAAGATCTTGCGATCCATCTCAGCCCAGAAAAGAACACCACGAGTGGCGAGCTTGTGAATGGGCTCACCCATCTCAGAGAGAACGGTGATAACGCCACCAGTAGGGCCCTTGTAAGTCTTCTCCCACTCGCTGTCCTCGACACCAGGCGCATCAATGATAGCCTGCTTAGCAGCAGGGCTGGTCTTGGCCTCCTTGGCAACCATCATGCGAGAACCGAACAGGGTACCGTCGAAGGGCATGGGAGGATAACCGTAGTTCTTAGACCACTCACCAGTGAGGTAGGGGTAAGTGTCCTCGGCACCACCGAAACCACTGCCAGCAACGAGGATGATGTTCTCCTGGCGACGAATGCGGCTGTACATGGTCAGAATGGGCTGGTGGAAATCCTCGTAGGAGTGGTGACCACCGCCACGGCCACCAGTCCACTGCAGAAGGACAGGGAAGGTGGGGTTAGCCTTGGCAATGTTGATGACGGCCTGGATAGCGTCTTGGGAACCAGGTTTGAAGCTGATGTGCTTCAGGCCAAGGGTGTCAATGTACTCCTGAGCAACCTCGACCGAGGGGACACCGGCACCGATGGTAAGACCCTCAATTGGGACACCCTCGGCGCGGAGCTTTCCGAGCATGGGAATCTGCCACTGCATAGCGCGGGGGTTGACGTAGATCAAGTTGACACCGATGCCACGTCCAGGGGGAATGGCACCCTCAATCTTTCGAAGAGCAGCGGTCATCATGCCGGGGTCGAAGTAACCACCACCAGCCAACTCAATGTGATAGCCAGCGTTCATGGTGGCAGCAACAAAGTCCCAAGGCACAGTGCAGGGAGTCATACCTGCAACAACGATGGGAGGGAGACCCAGGAGGCGCGACATCTTGGTGTCGACGTAGGTGTCGCCGTTGGAGGTGGTAACAAGACGAGGGCCGAACTCCTTGACCCAGTCGACGGCGTACTTGACGGCATGCTCCTCATCACGATCGAAGAGCTCAGGCTTGTAACCAACCTCAGTGATGCTGCCGTTGACAGTACCAGCAAGGATGACGTGAACACCAGTACCCTCCTTGTTGCGGCTGGTCAAGACACCGAGACCAGAGATGCCACCGGGTCCGAAGTCAAGGACGTGAGTCGCCTTGGGGAAGACAGTGGCCCTCTCCCAGTTCACAGGGTCTCTGGTGATGAGACGGACGAGGGTAGGGATGATGTTTCCCTTAACCTCCTCGCGAAGGTCCTTGCCGGTGTTAGTGTCAAACACAGCCGTACCGAGAGACTCGGCATCGATCTTGATGTTCTTCAAGTCCTCATCGATGAGCTCCGTAGCCTCAGCCAGGTATTTGCTGTGGAAAGGAGCAGTGATGGGCAGGAAGCGGTGGACAAAGCGCAGCTTGCGGTCGGTGTGGGGGATACGGTTCTGGTCAAGACCGACAGGCGCCTTCACCTTGCGCAGTTGGGCATTGAGACCATACAGCGACATGGGAGGACCAGTAACAACCAGGTTGCGGGGGCTGTTGATGAGAGAGATGGAGATGTGGCGGTCGGCAGGGAGGTACTGGTTGGTAGCATCAATGTGCTTCTGAACCTGGGCCTGAGAGAGGTCTCTGATGCTCAACATGGGTGTAGGAGTACCCTCGCCGTTCTCAACAGACTCTCTGATCATGGTTGGCGTCAAAGAAGTGCGGGGGAACACTTGCTGACTGCGAGCACCGATCCAGAAGAGGATAGTCAGTGCAGAGGGCGCGATCTCCTTCCAAGAGTCCCAGGACTCGGCAGCCGCAGTAGCAGCAGCGAGTACGATACCCTGGGAGTGACCGGTAGCACCACTGATCTGCTGGCGCAACAGACCAGGGTGAACACCAAGGACCTTGCAGGTAACCTCGTAGTGCGCAAGCTGGACAAGACCGATCAACGGGAAACTGACGGGAGCAGAGATAAGGTAGTCGATATCAGGAGTCGCGTCCGCATCCTCAAGCCACCTCAAGATGTCCAAACCCTTGGGGTAAAGCTTCTCTGCGTTGGGGTGCTTGGAGAGGTTTTGGAGGAGCTCGGCAGCATTGTGGATGAGCTCGCCAACGAAAGGCTGGTACGTCTTGTAGATCTCTCTCAGCTCATCGAAGTACTCCTCGATGTTGCCCTGGCCGCCGAAAATCGTGTAGATGTCGGCTGAGCCGTCATCAGCGGCGCGGAAAAGCGCCGAGCCGTAAGCCTTGATCGTGCGGCCAGTCGTTTGCCTGGCCTGGTAGTAGCTGCGAATGACGACCAGCTTCTTGGCGTCAATGCCGGGCAGCGTAGAAACGAGAGCGTGAACCTCGTTGCCCTGGAGGAAGCCGCGCTCGAACTCGTTAAGGACAAGCTTCAGGACCTCCTCGTAAGAGCCTGACTCGTCGTCCTCGCCCTTCTCGACCTCGTCGGCAACGAAGCCCATGTATCTCGCGACCAGCTCTGCAACGGATGAAGGTTCGTCATCCTGAGCAAGCTCATCTGTGGCAGTAGGGAGAGTGGCGTTGAAGCGGTCCTTCAGTTGCTGGGCGTGGAAGTGGAGAGCAGTTGGCACGAGAAAGGAGGTCTCTAGAGAGCCGTGGCGGAGGGTGAGAGGGCGGAGGGAGGCATTGGATCGGGGAGTAGAGACGCCCGTCTGCGGGCCGGTTCCAGTGCCGTACATGGTGATGGCGGTTGTTTGGGGTATCAAGAGGTGGAAGTTTTTTCGTGGGTTATGAATGGAGCTGTGTCGGCCACGTTGTTAGCCAAAGTCTTCCCCGTCACGTCTCTGTTGTCCTCCGCGCAAAATCTTCAATGGCTGCGGGAGGGGACAAAAAGCGGTGGCTTACCTGTTTCTGACTCCGTGTACTCAGCGAAGAGCAGGAGGCAGTGATTGCAGAATGCTCCGGGACGGCGGTGTAGGAAGGTGGGCAGCGACGCAGAAAAGTGTCGTGGGGTTGTAATAGTAGTAGCGGTACGTTACGTCTAGCTAGGGACGGGTCGTCTAGAGCTGTCTCTCCGATTCTCCAAGAGCAATAGAGAGTCTATGAAGGACAAGAAAAAAAGAAGAAACGAGATGACTGCCCTGGCCGAAGAGTCCTTGACGTGAAGTTTGTGTCAGGTAAAGGAAGAGAGCAGGAGTGGCAGATGGCAGGTTAAAGAAGAGCGAGCTTGGAGTTCAAGGGAAGGTTGGGTAGGCGAGGCAATTGAACAGCATCCCTTTCGTTTTGCGTGTGGTCTGGGTCCTGGATATTGGGTCTTGGACAAGCTGCCCGGGTCTCTCTCAATGGGGACTGGGATAGGATACATCGATCCCAGGAAGCCAGAAGTACCAGCACTTTGAGGAGGGCGGCGTGGGTGTGGATGTGTTTGATGGGTCCTCACTTGCTGTGAGGCAAGGTATGTGAGGTCAATTTGGCCAACGTAATTGGAGGTTTTGGGTCCCAGTTTTTGGAGAAGGTACTTCAGTACCTGTGGTAGATTCGCCGCGAACTCAACGATTAAAAAATATCAGGCCGGGTCTTCTTCCTCTCTCTCTCTGTGCACCTATCTTTCCCCCTTGGAGCAAGGTGCTCGCTCACTGGAACGCATCCAGTTGGGCCGGGCTGACGGAACGTTTGATTGTTGATACTGTTGGCCGAAAAAGTCGTCACCCCGCCATCTACAGGGTAAAAGTGACTTTGACGAGGCGGGCAGAATGGTACCTGCCATCAATGGCTTGATGTCTTGAACATAGCAAGAGCAGCCACTCCCACGCCTTCCAGTACCCGAGCAAGCTGCTCTTTCCTCTCATCTGGCGCACAGGACAAGTGCAAGTGCTGCTGATCTCCTCCTCCTCCTCTAAGTCTCATGTCTCAATGTCTCGCCAAAATTTTTAGTTCTGTTGGGGACGGTCGCACACCATGCCCACCCCTCGAGCTCCACCCTTGACTTCATGCAGCCCGAGTGATCCGCAAGGGTGCCGCGTTGGAGAACGGGCGGGAATGTACCGATACTTTTGTTGGCGGGACGCAACGACGAGGCTGGACGGGGCCGGAACGGTGGCCGCCATCTCCCTATTTTGGGGAACATGGGACATCTACATTTTCCCAATGACCTACCTTAGAGGCTAAGACTGCTCTTACCCGGATCTTTGCCGCGAATCTCAACCCTTCAGCCCGCGTACCTGGCCTTACGTTTTGCCGTTAGGTCGCCGGTTCTGCTGCAGTTCGGGCTGGCTCGATGGACGCACGAATACTCGGCCAAACGGCAGCATCTCCGGCTCTTCAGAACGAGTCCGTCTCGAACCATCTATCTGCCTCATCTCGATGTGCAGGCCGATAAGATGCCGAGATGCTACCCCGGATGCAGAAAACAGACGATAACAACATTCGAACATCTTCGGGCTATTTCGGGTCTGTACGCCCGCCATCTGCTGCCTCTTCTCGCAGGTTTTACAGATGGATTTGCCTCTTTACTGCGTAGTACGAGCATCGCCTTTTTGTTGCTGCTGTGTCCTTTTCCTATCTGCTCCATCCACCACCTTTGGCCTTGCCGAGCTGGACCCTCGATTGGTTTCCAGGTACGGATACTTCGAGGGTCCAATTCCAGATGCGCGGGCATCCATCCAACCAAAAGTTACCGATACCTCATGGCACCCCGCTACGTTCCCGCAGCTTCCTTGTTGTTGGCAGGCGGTCAACGAAGTCCGGCCTTGCAACGGATTTTCTGCCGGCTTTTTGTCCCTCCCCACTGCCTTCACCCCACGCATGGGGCTGATGCTGGGGAGGACGAGAAATGCGCGGGACCCTGAGGATGGAACTTCCAAGGGAGACACCGCCCGACATGGACAGGTATCGGTACCTCCACCGCCCTTCTCGCTACCTAGGTACCTAAGGTGCCTTTGGTGCTGGGGCGGGAGGGAGCTATCGCCTGCCATGCCACGCGAACGCTTGTCACAGCGGTGGCAGACGTCGCGGCGCTCATGTAAGACACCAAGACCGCCCAGCCTAGCCTCGAAAACAGTTACCGCATAACCTGATGCTGGAATCCAAAATCTGCAAAATCTGCAAATTGTTCCGGAAAGCTAGCCAATGATTGGGTTCCCTGACAATGCGTTGGACACGTCGAAGAAACTTGGAGGTAGCCAGTGACAAGCGGCGATCCCGCTGCAACTCCTGTGCATCACAGTTGTTTGTTGGCTGGCGAGGTGAGATCCCAGTTTCCAAGTTCCCCCAAATTCAGTCAATGGAATCAATGGAGTCAACTGGAGGCGTTCGCCCACCCTTCCGTCTCTTACACCTCTTCGTCTTTAAGCTGTTCAATGTCCACTGAAGAACAGGAGGAACCCATCGCGACTCACCGAAATGTCAGCAGGCCAAATCACATCCATGGATTGGTATCAATCACAAAGTGACCAGCAAGGCCAAAGTCAGCTCCCTATGAAACAGCTTCCAGCTTCCAGGGCTGGAGCTGAGGCACTTCCCCAAAAAGCTTGGGTCAAGTCACCTTGTCCTTCGAGATGCCAGGTATCGCTACATGGCTTTAGCCCCCCCCCCCAATTAAGTCTGGCGGATTAATGGAGCAGCGGCCACTTTTTGGCCCTGCACTCTCTCCATTGCACTCTTTGCTGAGGCCTCGTTGTCGCGGCTGCGCCTTCCGTCCGGGTCCCCGTCGTTGACGGGTCAAAATGTTATCATGACACCACTTTCCTATAACACTGCCGCACTCGTATTACTGAGCGACGAAAACGTAAGGTATCGACCATCACTAGTCCGTGGATGACCCCAGCGAAAGAGTTCTGTCGGGGCGAGCCTCGTCAACAGCCTTCCCGCCAAGCTCCAACAAGCTGAGAGGCGGCCAACAGAAACGCCGCGATAAGAGACCGGCCGATAGGAGCCCGATCAGAGTTGAGGGTCGTCGGAACGGGTACGTCCATCTGATTCAAACCTACCTACCTTAGCTACGTACATGCTCAGTGTACCAAGGGAGCTGAGTAGAACCTGTAAAAGTCGAGCGGTAAGGCCAAGCTTGTTGTAGTCTACGACACAGAGCCCCGCGCCGGTCTAACGCTTCCTACGTGCGCTATTCGATTGCGGTGGTACTAGACCGAATCCAACATTCCGACAGCTCGGGAGAGGGACGCGAGGAAAAGTGGCAGACACGATGAGCTCAGACACGACGCGCCACGAAGCTACCCGTCTTAATAGCTTGGGGTAAGGTCCATGCTACCTGCCTCTGGTACCTGTCTGGATGTGTCTCGCCCTGCCTCATGACATGTTGTTGCGCGGCAGGCTGGTCAGAGAGGTGGCACATAAGAAAAGCCAAACGGACGAGGCGCACAGAAGTCCAACTTGTCGATAACGACGGCTGCGATTTTCAATGCATGCAGCATGATGCTGATACTGCACCTGACAGCTTGTAGCACTTTGCACAGATCCAGCATAGGCTCTGGCATTGACTGATGACCACGACGCTTGGCAGATAACTTTCATGCCACCGTGGCTTCTTCGGAAGCAGCATGGCATATACTTACGATCACGACAGATGATCAGTCACCTCATCCCATTGCCGCACTTGATATCCAATCTCAGCCGAAGAATTGTGGTGTTGAAGCGCCCCAACTCCAAACGTCAACTTTACAACAGTGACGACGTCCCTCCCTGGCGTCCCTCCCAAAGAGCTCCACCGTCCCACCCTGCAGTCCCCCAATGAAATGGTTTTGTGGGGAAGGGCCCCCTGATCGTCCCATGCTCGATTGGGTTAAGCGTCTAAATATGGTTGAGGAGCTCTGTTGCTGGTGCGCAACTTGCAGCAGCGACTGCAGAGAGCAGCTTCCCACCTGCATGGGGGAAGAGACCGCCGGGATGGAAGTCCATCGCGTAAGGGACCCACTTCTTCTTCTTCTTTTTTTTTTCCCTCCCTCCTTCTTCCCTCGCAGGGGACACTGGAGGATAAGGGGGGAAGGAAAAGAGAAACAGAAACAGCCAGTCGAATGTCTCGAGACATTGGCCCTCTTCGCGCCCAAGTATGGGTACCCTGTGTACTCCTCATGCTGAGAGCAGTGGCATGACGGCAAGTAGCGGTACCTCGCCGAACCTCACAATCCAATCCATCCTTCTCGACCACGTCCACACCCTTCACCACCGCTTCCTTGAGCCGGTGGGGGCCCTTGCCTGGTTCAACAATCGTCTTTTTCTTGCTGGTCCCAGCATATCCAGTCCCTCCCTTTCTAATTGTGGTGTCTCTTCAAAGTCCCCCCCCAAGAAAGTCAATCAAGTGCCAGTGACCCGATATCGAGGGGCCAGAGCCACCATTTCGACCTTGACTTTCATTTTCCATCATATCCAAACCTCTTCCCTTCATCCGTGGTCCAGCCGTTCCCATTTCTTCCCACTCCTTCATCTCCCTCGCTCGCCTTCGCCGGATTGATCCTCCCTCTCTCTGGCGCGGACTTAATCTCCCTTGAACAACCCACCTCACCGACTGTCCCAAAAAAAAAGTCTTGCGAGCTTGCCCTGCTTCTTTCTCATATACCCACGCAGGCAACACTAAAAAAACCAACCAAGCCTCTACGGATTCCGACCTCCCACGGCTCCAACGAGACTCAACTTTTCCCGTCATACGTCACTTCGTCGACGACAACATATTCTCGGTTTCCCGGTTCTCCTCCCAGCTCCGTGTAATTGAGTTTCCAGCTCCCAGCTTCCCAACATGCGTCCCGAAGTCGAGCAAGAGCTTGCCCACACCCTCCTGGTGGAGCTCCTTGCCTACCAGTTCGCCTCACCCGTCAGGTGGATTGAGACCCAAGATGTTTTCCTTGCAGAGAAGACCGCCGAGAGGGTGGTCGAAATCGGTCCCGCTGACACTCTCGGTGTGATGGCCAAGCGCACCCTCGCCTCCAAGTACGAAGCCTACGATGCCGCCAAGTCCGTTCAGCGTCAGATTCTCTGCTACAACAAGGACGCAAATGAGATTTACTACAAGGCCGACCCCATCGAGGAGGAACCTGAGCCGGCGACTGCTTCGTCTGGCGCTCCCGCCGCCGCTCCCACTGCTGCTGCTCCCGCGGCGGCTGCCCCTGCCGCTGCCGCTCCTGCGCCCAGCGCCGGTCCCGCTGCTGCGGTTGCCGATGCACCTGTTCAGGCCATCGACATTTTGCGATCACTGATCGCTCAGAAGCTCAAGAAGCCCCTTTCCGAGGTGCCTCTGAGCAAGGCCATCAAGGACCTCGTTGGTGGTAAGTAGCAGATTTTTCTAGCCAGACGAAAGCCGCGTGCTAACAGCTTCTCTCCAGGCAAGTCCACCCTCCAAAACGAGATTCTCGGTGACCTGGGCAAGGAGTTCGGATCGACCCCAGAGAAGCCTGAAGATACCCCTCTTGACGAGCTTGGTGCCTCAATGCAGGCCACCTTCGACGGCCAACTCGGCAAGCAGTCTCAGGCTCTTATTGCTCGTCTGATTTCTTCCAAAATGCCCGGTGGCTTCAATATTACTGCGGCGAGAAAATACCTCGAGACAAGATGGGGCCTGGGTGCCGGAAGACAGGACGGTACTCTGCTGCTGGCTATCACCATGGAGCCCGCCGCTCGTCTTGGATCTGAGGCTGACGCCAAGGCTTTCCTTGACGAAGTCACCAACAAGTACGCTACCAGCGCTGGTATTAGCCTGTCCACGGCTACTGCTGCTCCCGCCGGCGGTTCTGGCGGTGGCATGATGATGGATCCTGCAGCCATCGACGCTCTGACCAAGGACCAGCGTGCTTTGTTCAAGCAACAACTGGAGCTCCTTGCCAGATACCTCAAGTTGGACCTTCGTGCTGGCGACAAGGCTTACATCAACTCGCAACAGTCTGAGAAGCTTCTGCAGGCTCAGCTGGACCTGTGGACCGCTGAACATGGCGAGTTCTACGCTGCTGGTATTGCCCCTGTCTTCAGCTCCCTGAAGGCTCGTTCCTACGACTCTTCCTGGAACTGGGCGCGTCAGGATGCTCTCAACATGTACTTCGACATCATTTTCGGCCGCCTCAAGGCTGTCGATCGTGAGATTGTCAGCCAGTGCCTCCGCATCATGAACCGCGCCAACCCCACGCTCGTCGAATTCATGCAGTACCATATCGACAACTGCCCCACTGAGCGCGGTGAGACCTACAAGCTTGCCAAGGAGCTTGGTGAGCAACTCATCGAGAACTGCAAGGAGGTCCTCAACGCCAACCCTGTATATAAGGACGTTGCGGTCCCTACTGGACCCCAAACCACTGTCGATGCTCGTGGCAACCTCAACTACCAGGAAGTTCCTCGCGGCAGCTGCCGCAAGTTGGAGCACTACGTCCAGCAGATGGCTGAGGGTGGCAAGATCTCCGAGTACGGCAACCGCACCAAGGTTCAGAACGACCTCCGTCGCATCTACAAGCTCATCAAGGAGCAGCATAAGGTGTCTAAGTCCTCTCAGCTTGAGATTAAGAACCTCTACGGTGATGTCCTGCGTTCTCTCGCGATGAATGAGAACCAGATCATCCCTGATGACAGCCCTTCCAAGAAGGACAAGCCCGCCACCGGACCTAAGGGCAAGGTCGAGACTATTCCCTTCTTGCACCTCAAGCGGAAGAGCCTTCACGGATGGGACTACAGCAAGAAGCTCACTGGTTACTACCTCCAATCCCTGGAGGAGGCTGCCAAGGACGGCGTTAGCTTTGCTGGCAAGCATGCTCTCATGACCGGTGCCGGTGCTGGCTCCATTGGTGCTGAGGTTCTTCAGGGTCTCATCAGCGGTGGTGCCAAGGTTGTTGTCACCACTTCTCGTTTCTCTCGTGAGGTGACCGAGTACTACCAGTCCATGTACACCCGCTTCGGTGCTCGCGGCTCCCAGCTTGTCGTTGTCCCCTTCAACCAAGGTAGCAAGCAGGATTGCGAGGCTCTCATTGAGTACATCTACGACACCAAGAACGGTCTCGGATGGGACCTGGACTTCATCGTACCTTTCGCTGCCATTCCCGAGAACGGCCGCCAGATCGACAGCATCGACTCCCGTTCCGAGCTCGCTCACCGCATCATGTTGACGAACCTTCTTCGCATTCTGGGAAGCGTCAAGGCCCAGAAGAACGAGCGCGGCTACGAGACTCGCCCCGCTCAGGTTGTCTTGCCTCTTTCCCCCAACCACGGTACCTTCGGTAGCGATGGTCTGTACTCCGAGTCGAAGCTCGCTTTGGAGACTCTGTTCAACAGATGGCACTCTGAGGACTGGGGCCACTACCTCACCATTTGCGGTGCCGTCATCGGTTGGACCCGTGGTACTGGTCTCATGAGCGCCAACAACATCGTTGCTGAGGGTGTGGAGGCTTTCGGCGTCCGCACCTTCTCCCAGCAGGAGATGGCTTTTAACTTGCTTGGTCTCATGTCGCCTACCATCGTTGACCTCTGCCAGAGCGAGCCAGTCTTCGCTGATCTCAACGGTGGTCTCCAATTCATTCCCGACCTCAACCAGACCATGACCAAGCTCCGCAAAGACATCATGGAGACCAGCGAGGTTCGCCGCGCTGTTACCAAGGAGAACTCCATTGAGAACAAGATTGTCAATGGTCCTAACTCCGAGGCTCTCTACAAGAAGAAGACTGTCGAGCCCCGCGCCAACATCAAGTTCGACTTCCCCACCCTTCCTGACTGGGATGACGAGATTGCTCCTCTCAACGACCGCCTCAAGGGCATGGTCGACCTCGAGAAGGTCGTTGTCGTCACCGGTTTCGCCGAAGTCGGCCCTTGGGGTAACTCCCGCACCCGCTGGGAGATGGAGGCTTACGGCGAGTTCTCCATTGAGGGTTGCATTGAGATGGCATGGATCATGGGCCTGATCAAGAACCACAACGGCCCCATCAAGGGCAAGCCCGCTCCCTACTCCGGCTGGGTTGACGCCAAGACTGGCGAGCCTGTCGACGACAAGGACATCAAGCAGAAGTACGAGAAGTTCATCCTTGAGCACTCTGGTATCCGTCTGATCGAGCCTGAGCTCTTCGGTGGATACGACCCCAACCAGAAGGAGCTTCTCCACGAGGTCGTCATCGAGGAGGACCTCGAGCCCTTCGAGGCCTCCAAGGAGACTGCTGAGGAGTTCAGACGCCAACACGGCGACAAGGTTGAGATCTTTGAGATCCCCGAGTCTGGTGAGTACACTGTCCGCATGCGCAAGGGTGCCGCTCTCTGGATTCCCAAGGCGCTCCGCTTCGACAGACTCGTCGCCGGTCAGATTCCCACCGGCTGGGATGCCAAGCGATACGGTATTCCTGAGGACATCGTCTCTCAGGTTGACCCTGTCACTCTCTTCGTTCTCGTCTCTGTTGCTGAGACTCTCCTTTCCGCCGGTGTCACCGACCCGTACGAGTTCTACAAGTACGTCCACGTCTCTGAGGTGGGCAACTGCATTGGTTCTGGTATGGGTGGTGCCGGCGCCCTCCGTGGAATGCACAGAGACCGCTTTCTTGACAAGCCCGTCCAGAACGACATTCTCCAGGAGTCCTTCATCAACACCATGGCCGCCTGGGTTAACATGCTGCTGATTTCTTCTTCTGGCCCCATCAAGACGCCCGTCGGTGCATGCGCCACTGCTGTCGAGTCCGTCGACATCGGTTACGAGACCATTATGGAAGGCAAGGCTCGCGTTGTCTTCGTCGGTGGTTTCGATGACTTCGGTGAGGAGGGCTCTTACGAGTTCGCCAACATGAAGGCCACCAGCAACGCCGTTGACGAGCTTGCCCACGGCCGCACCCCTGCCGAGATGTCGCGTCCCACCACCACCACCCGTAACGGCTTCATGGAGTCCCAGGGTTGCGGTGTCCAATTGCTCATGACTGCCAGGCTTGCTCTTGACATGGGCATGCCCATCCACGGTGTCTTGGCTCTGACCACCACCGCTACTGACAAGATTGGCCGCTCCGTCCCTGCTCCTGGTCAGGGTGTCTTGACTACCGCCCGTGAGCACGCCGGCAAGTTCCCTTCGCCTCTGCTCGACATCAACTACCGCCGTCGCCAGATCAACCTTCGCAAGAAGCAGATCAAGCAATGGCAGGAGTCTGAGCTCGAGTACCTCTACGACGAGGTCGAGGCTATGAAGGCCCAGGGCGCTGAGTTCAGCGAGAAGGAGTACGCCCACAACCGTGCTGAGCACATCAAGAAGGAGGCCGAACGTCAAGAGAAGGAGGTCCTCCGCAGCTTGGGCAATAACTTCTGGAAGAACAACCCCGAGATCGCTCCTCTTCGAGGAGCCCTCGCCACTTGGGGTCTCACCATCGACGATCTTGCCGTCGCTTCCTTCCACGGAACCTCGACCAAGGCCAACGACAAGAACGAGTCTTCCGTCATCTGTCAGCAGCTCCGTCACCTTGGTCGCAAGAAGGGTAACGCCGTCATGGGTATCTTCCAGAAGTACCTCACTGGTCACCCCAAAGGTGCTGCTGGTGCCTGGATGATGAACGGATGCTTGCAGGTCCTTAACACCGGCTTGGTTCCTGGCAACCGCAACGCCGACAACGTCGACCCTGTCATGGAGCAGTTCGACATGATTGTCTACCCCAGCCGCAGCATCCAGACCGATGGCATCAAGGCCTTCTCCGTTACCTCGTTCGGTTTCGGTCAGAAGGGCGCCCAGGCCATCGGTGTTCACCCCAAGTACCTCTTCGCTACCCTCGACGAGAAGACCTACGAGGAGTACTCCTCCAAGGTCCAGGCCCGCCAGAAGAAGGCCTACCGCTTCTTCCACAACGGACTCATCAACAACACGCTGTTCGTTGCCAAGTCTAACGCGCCATACACCGATGAGCAACTCAGCAAGGTCCTGCTCAACCCTGATGCTCGTGTGACTGAGGACAAGAAGACGTCCACCATCTCTTACCCCTCCAACTTCATGAAGGCGTCTGAAAAGACCGTGTCCCCTACGGCGTCTCAGGCTACACAGGACATGATGGAGGCACTGGCTAAGAAGGTGGTGTCCAAGAACAGCAACGTTGGTGTTGACGTTGAGGACATCTCTGCCATCAACATTGAGAACGAGACCTTTATTGAGCGCAACTTCACCAGCGGCGAAATTCAATACTGCCAATCAGCGCCGAGCCCTCAAAGCTCATTTGCCGGTCGTTGGAGTGCGAAGGAGGCCGTCTTCAAGTCCCTCGGTGTTTCCAGCAAGGGTGCTGGTGCGCCATTGAAGGACATTGAGATTGCGAAGGATGAATCGGGTGCCCCAGTGGTTAAAGTAAGCTAACATGATGACTTACGTAATGATACTTTCGCTAACCACTCAACAGCTTCACGGTGATGCCGCTGCCGCCGCCCAGAAGGTCGGTCTGAAGGACATCAGCGTCTCCATCTCACACTCGGAGTCGCAAGCGATTGCTGTCGCCGTCGCGAACTTTTAAAACGGCGACAGACTGTATAGTGCATTTCTAGTTCATGGGATATAGGCAGGCATGGGATCTTGTCTTGTTCGCTTCAATCGTGTTTTGAGATCATACAAGCATGGGAGTATAGATGGCGACGACACTTTGGGAGGAGTGTCATTGCCTACACATCGTCGGATGAATTGACGAATAATGCACAAGGAGGGAACGGCGCAATGCGATAGACTGGTAGTTCCTCAATGCCACAATAGAATCTGTATTAAACCCACCACATTTTCACTTAGGTTGAGTTCTTCGTCCCCCGTCGTCTGAATAATTCACTTCGGTGTCGCGGGGCTCCAGGTGCGCTAGGCTTATCGTTATCTACCCTTGCAAAGGCCGTTCTCAACCCACCAGTTCGGGCGATTCATGACGATGAGGGTGTGAATATGCAGCATAATCCCGGTCTTGGTCCCGGTCTTAGTTAGCATGGGAGACGACGTGGAATCAAATGGGACGAACATGCGGGAGGGGTGAATTTTCGGCAACATGATTGGTTAAAGTGTTCAAGGGATGCCCAAGTGTGCTTCAAGATGTGCTTGCTGAAGTTACGTCTCTTTCTTTTGATTCGATGTAGAAAATGTCCTTAAGGTTATCTCCAGGGCGACAGCGCTCTTTCGCGCGAGTCTGTGAGCCATCAGACAGCGAGAGCCAAGTTGGTCAGGAGTGGAAAGGATGCAAGGCCAAAGTGAAAAGGCCAAGACGACAGATAAGATGCTCGAGTAGGTCCAAGGGAAGGGACCTGGGTGGGTTCTCAGGGGGGGCTGTGTCGTCACAGAAGCGACCGCCAGGACGTGTAGACCGTTTGACATAAGCGTTGGGGTGAGCGGGAGTTTGGACGGGACGCGCGAGTGAGTTTTGGGCTGGATCGCTTGGCTTGATCAAGGGATGGGCTCAGAGAGCAAGCAGGTAGGTGGTGGTGGTTGTGAAGTTGGGTGTTTTCTCGCTTCGTTTTTGTCTTGTGTTCCCTTTTCGTTTCTGAATGTTTCGGTTGGACGAGTGGAGTGTTATGTGCTTTATTTCATCTGATGAGGGAGGGGGGAAGGAAAACGTCATGTTCCGTTTCTCCTGTGGAAGATGGCAGGACGCATTTCTTCTGACTTGTGCCAAAGATAACGTCAACTGACGAAATAGGAGAAGGAATGGTTGAGGGAGAGGTGAGGTTGTAGCTCAACCGACCATTGCCCCCTTACTTCACCTGACCCGACCACATAACCTGACCTGACCTGACCATTCCTATGGGTTAGGTAGGTTAGGGTTATTGGTTAGAATTAGTGGGGTGGGCGGGCGGGACTTAGGGGTAGGGTTAGGATTAGGCTTAGCGCAATACGGGTTAGGATTAGCATAGGTTTCGGGTGAGGAACATGTATTTATCCGGCTCCATAGCAATGGTCAGGTCAGGTCAGGTTATGTGGTCAGGTCAGATGAAGTAAGGGGGCAATGGTCGGTTGAGCTGTAGTCTCGTGCAAAACACCTGCTCCGATTCGCTCGTTCCCGTTGAATTAGCTACCGCCGTGGCCCTGCTGCTGTTTTGTTTATCCTGGGCTTCTGTTTGCCCGCTGTAGCAACCCATGATCCATAACCTCGCTCGAGCCATATCGAACAGCAATTAAGAAACCGCCTCTGATGACTGGCTGCTGTTTACATTGCCTGCCTGGCCCGGCTCCGCTTCATGGACAGAGTGCCAGGATAAAAGTGGTGAAACCGATTTAACTCGGGCACTCGCCGAACATGGCAGCGGTTGGATCCCATTCATCTACTTCCATACGCAGCAAGGGCGGCTGTGTCACCTCATTCATTACTCGGCTCCCAGCTTCAGAACAGAGACATTCGAGGAAAGCGACCTGGGATTAGACAACAAGAGAAAACACACACACACATATACACAAGGAAGCCACGTGAATCAATCACGTTCTACTTGGTGACATTGGGCGCTGCGCAAAAACAAAACAAACGTGCGATACGAGCCCACCACACACACCCTCAGCCATCTCAGACTCTCAGTCTCTCGCCTCTCGGTCTTGGCAAAAAGGGGACAAGCCGTCAATGTAGCGAGTAGATGACGTACGTCATGCCGTGGAATGGCTTGATCGGGGAAGCGAGTACACTCTTGCGAGACGTTCTCGCCACGATTGGTTGTTGATATCAAATGACATGTTGTTGTTCTTGTTGTGTGTGAGAGGAGATGTTTTCCATGAATTAAAAACGCGGGTCCGAGCAGTCCTGCTCAAGGCCAGGTCTGGCGGGGCAAAGTCGTCGACTTGAACCTCGCCATCCTTCCGTTTTGCCTGTCGCGTCGTGACTACCCGCGCAGCAAAAAAAAAGTAGAGCTAAGCATGCCCCAACATTACAACCACCAATCCTCTGCCCTTCCTTCAGTAGAAACATGTCGGCTTTTACAGTAGCTTTCTTGAGATTTAACAGAGTTATTTCCTTTTTGATACACGGTAATTGTACACGCCAAGAAGTCGTTGAACTCGTAGGGTATCGTTTCTTTTTTCTACATCCAAAGTTTGTTTTGGTGTTGTGCTGCGTTTAGTTGCTCTCGTTGATCTTGGCCAGGATCCTGCGATGCCGTTGAGTCAGTCATCCATCTATCTTGATGTCACTCTGCAAACGTCCCCAAGCCGCAGCAGTAGCAGCAGGCTGCCGCCGGCAGCGTATGCACAAGGGTAGCCCATGATCTGATCCGGCGGCGGGGAAGAAGAAGAACAAGGTAAGACTTACTCGCTGTCGCGGAAGAGGTGGTACTCCTCCTCGCCGACCTTGACGGGGGAACCGCCGAACTGCAGACCGGGTCAGCATCGTCCCACCACCGAAATCAACCTTCCCCCGGGACTGAGCAGCATTCTCTTGTGGCCACCAACCCTCTCCGATGACAGATTGCGGGGGAAGCAAGGAGGGACAATAATTGACGCCGAGCACCCTCCTGCATCATCCCGCAACCTGCATCAAAGAGGGGGTGAAAGAGGCTGCCAGTACCCGGCTGACTGGAATCCATTCGTGAATCCAACATACCTGAGGGATCAGGACGCGGTCGCCCTGGTTGACGCCCATGGGTAGCCTGTTGCCCTTCTTGTCGAGGGCGCCGGGGCCGACGGCGAGGACCTTGGCCTCGTTGAGCTCCTTGACGCTCGACTCGGGTAGGAAGATGCCGCTGGCTGTCTTGGTCTCGGCCTTGACGCGCTGGACGAGGACGCGGTCCAGGAGGGGCACGAGGGCGCGGATGGAGCGGACGGAGGTGGCCTGGATAGCGGAGGGTTTGTGTTAGCTATATTGCTCAATTGCGTTCTGCGTAGCTCAATGGCGCCAATGGAGAGCAGTAGCCTGGCAGCCTGGCAGCAGAGTGCCGCAGGTCTCGGGTGCAGGCGCAGAGAGGCCATTGACGGCTTTATCTGCGGGCATAGAGTGGTTGGAACGTACCATTGTGACTGTTGGGGTTGGGTGAGACTTGAAGCGCGACTGCAACGGTGAGGAGATGTGTACGGGTGACGATCGACGAGAGATGGGGGACAACGGGTACGGGGACGAACTTTAAGTCTTGAAGCTATTCCAAGAGCTTCCAGAATGTCGACAATTTTTTGGGCCGACCGGTCAAAATATTTCCCGATGCCCCACCGCGCTCAACTGCCCGAGGTGACGGTGCAGCCCGCCGGCGGGGACTTGAGGTGGCTAGGTACCTACTGTCGGGCCGAGGAAGCATGGCTGTCACACTAGCCCACAGGGCACTACATTATATAAGCCCATATTACAATGTATAGATATATCCACCTATTAGGCATCCATAGTTAGCAATGCAAGCATTACACACACACCTAAGGGATACCCTCACAGTTAGTAGCATAATAAAAGTTAATCTAGTAGCCTTATTTAGCACTAATTTTTTATTTATATTAAATAAAGAACCAGATAAGGCTATTATTAACTACTAAATCTAACTATATTAGTTAAGATTAAATAATTAAGGTTATATTAAATTGACTACTACTATATTACCCCACTCTTTCTAACTAATATCACTTTACTACTATATTTAAATTCACCCCCTCCTCTACTCTATCAGACTACACTATATAACTTATTATATATTAAAGACTTCTACTACCTAATATTATTAATTAACCTTATTACTAACTCCTAATATCTCCTATATTTTGCTAGAGATTTAATATCACTATAGGTAACTAATAATAATATTAATATAGCTATAACTATTATAACTATAACTAATCTACTATTAAATAATAACTAATTTACTATACCCTATCTAGTTAAATAGAACTTAATAAGAACCTTTAAATTCTTTATTAGAAACTAGTAATATAGGGCTGCTATATATTAGAAATAGCTAGAACTAGAGAAACAGCTAGAACTAATTCTACCTGCTCTAAACACTCTATCTAAACTATAACTAGTACTAAGCACTCCTAAAAAAGTATTAAGACTAACTTATAACTTTAATTAACTTAACCTCTATATATCCCTATAACTTTATTAGTTATATAACCTAGTTAGCCTTAGTAGCAATTTATATATTAGACCTATTAAGTTTAATAAAACCTATTATTATTCCTATTTAATATTACTCTTTAATAGCTCCTCTACTATAATATCCTATAATATAGAGATACTATATTAAGAACCTAATTAATATAACAGGAACTGATTCCTATCTAGATTACCTATTATATCATAGAATCCACTTTTAGCTGATATAGTAGTGGCTATAATCATAGCAGCAATAAATAATTAACGACAAGCTATAAATCAGAACTTTGCTACTATAATAACTAAAGCTTTCAGATAACAGAACAAAGCTTAACCTCACTAACCTCTATATAATAATAATAATAGTAGTAATGCTTTTCTATATTTCACTAATATAGGTATCTTTAACCCCAAAGTAAAAGACCCCCACTACCTGGAAATAGTATCAAATAGTAAACTAACTATATATACTAATATCTATGCCTTCACTAATTATCTACTTAATCTTGCTACTACTAAATCTGATATCTAAGTATATGAAGTATAGACCTAATATCTTTAGGGTTTTATATTAGTATAGTACTTTTAAGTTCTAACTAATATTAACTGTGAACTACTTTATACTACTACTATTAAAGTTATTGCTACTAAACTGCTAGAATACTTTAAACCACACTATAGTAATATAATATTTTATTAGAAGTTATTATTATATAGTCTTATAGATATAGGTAATAAGGATATACTAGCCTATACTTAATCTATAATCTGAGATATAAAAGTATATAGTATAACTAAAGTTTCTTCCTAACTATGAGTAATCTATAAATTATTTAATAGAGCTATTAAATCCCTTATTCCACCTCCTAATAATACTACTATACTTAACAGCTTTTTATAGTTAGTTAGATATTATAAATCTATAATAAAGACTTTAGTAGCAGAATATAAGCTCTAATTTTAGTATTCCTATAATGCTAACTACTAACTAGGTAAGACTAGTAATACTTATTTTTTATATAACTATAATAGTTACTCTATTATTATTAGAAGGAACCTTAATACTAACTAGCTATAGAGTTTATTAACTAGTAGACTTAATTAAGGTAGATTCCCCTATTAAAACTAATAGAATAACTATAATCCTATCTAATAAGATCCTCCTTAACTATCCTAGCTAATATTAAGTTTCTAACTAACATAGAACTAACCTAATTAGAATACTAGATACCCTATATTATACTAATTTAACTAAAACTGATATAGTAACTAATCTAACTAAGATTAAAAGCTGGTTTCTGAGAACTAACGCCTCAGATAGAATAATAATAATCAGAGCATCCTAGTAAAGGCAAATTAGATCTAATAGTAACTATAGTAATAATTAGCATACTATAGAGAGATAACCCTATTATCTTCCTTATTATCTTATAATACTCTATAATATAATAGCTACTAGTTCTTATTAGTAGCTGATAATATAGATAAACCTCATATTATCGAATTGTATGGTATGGGGTTAAAAATGATGATGTATTGTGTGTAGCTATCTGGAAATCTCTGCGCATGGATCCACGCATTATTTATGCCTAAAAGTGGCTAATATCCGTGTCACGCCATTGCGCCACAGTTACTGCTGCTTTTGCGCGCACTTAGCGCGTTACTGCATACGCTAAGGGGTTAATTTAACACGCCCCTTCAGTTTTAATATAATATAGCATAATATAGTATAATTCAGCGTAACTAGCTAAGTTTGCTAATCAACTCTAAAGTGCTTTAAATCCAGTATATTTAAGATTATTTAAATATATCTATTTAACATGAAGTTATCTAATATTCTATATACCTACTAATAACTTTATAGCTCTGTTATTTACCTATCTTATAATACCTTTTCTAGTATTATCTTCTAGTATTATCTATAGGTTATTATAAAGTATTTAGGCTCTTAGCCCTTAATTATAGTATTATAACTTAGTTTTCTTGTCTGATTTGAGGCTTTATAGGCTATACCTAGAAAGTTAGTAATAATAAACTTATTTAAGCAGTAATAACTTAAGAATCTTATTAGTGAGAGGGATTATTATATAGAGGGGGTATTACTTCTTTTATAGTTATTAGTTTTAGCTTAATTTAACTACTTTATCTTATGGAATTGCTTATTTATAGTAAGAGGGATTGCTACTCTCTGTTACCCTTTATTACTTCTTATAGAGTATTTTAAGGAGGTATTGCTATTAATAGTGAGGTTTTATTAGTATAGCTTATAAGAGTATTATTAGCTTCTAAGGAGAAGTTATTACATAATAGTGAGAAGGCAAAAAAGACTTAATCTTATATAAGTAAAGTTTCTAGTAAACTATATACTTAAAGGCTTAAATATTAGTGTGATACCCTCCCTTTTATATAGGTTTAGTATTATAGTTAGTGAGGTATTTAATAGGTTAATTTAACTAGTATAGTAATCACAGAGTTACCCCTTTAGGTTAGGTATTAGACTTACTTAAATCCAGGCCCTATATTGCTATTAGTATCTTATAACTCCTCTCTCTTCTAGGTCTCTGTGATTATTTATAACTTATTAATAAGGCCTAACTAAGTAATAAATCTCTTATAAGACTACTATAGGAGGGCTTTTATAAGTCTATTAGCTATTAGTTTAGCTAAAGGGGTGTGGATAACCTTAATATGCCCTTTTATAACCTTCTATTATAACTAGTAGTTATAGATATTAATATAGTAGAGTTTTATCTATAGCTAGAATATCTCTTTTATAATAAGGCCTATAGTTTATAGGTTATTATACTAGATTATGACTTTTAGTATATTAGCAGCTATAAAACCTATAAATTTGGGTGGTTTATTATTTAAGAGGGAGACTTATAAAATAGTAATAAGTTAACTTACAAATAGTCCCTCCTTTACTGCTTAAGAGAGGGTAAGAAGCTCTGCCTCTATAGTTAATATAGTGACTATATTTTACTTATTTGCCCTCTATAATATTATCCCTCTAAAGAGCTTTATTATAAAGGATTAGAAGCTCTTTTAGTCTGGTATATTATTAGTAAAACTAGTATCTAATATAACTTTAAGTTCTTTAGTTAATCCCTTAGAAACTCTATATTCTAGGCATAGTCCCTTTATTTATATAAGATATTAAATAATACAGTTAGCGGCATATTAGTAATAAGGCCTAGGGTTTTAGTTAAAGCAGGTAAGTCTGCTAACTATAAATAAGATATCAGGTCTTATTATCACTATAGTATATAGCAATAATCCCACCTTTTACTAGTATTTTATAATATTAGTCTTTATTACCTCTCCTTTATAGGGTAGAAGTTTTTCTTATACTATTAGAGTCTTATAGTCTCTTATTAATTTGCTATCTAGGAGTTTTAATAGTTTCTTAAAGAAGGATAACTATGAGAGCTATAGTTTATATCTGTGTTAATCTTAAATAACCTTAATTCCTAGAAACTACTAAATATCTTTTCCTCTTTTAAGGTGGTATTATAGTTAGAGTTTACTAATTAGCTATCTTACCTTAATCTCTTTAAAAGGGGGATATATAAATATATAGTTATTAATATAGAAGAAGAATAGGATCTTACTATTATACTAGTAGTAGTTTTTACTAGCTACTTATTTAAACCCACTTACTATAAGACCTGTTTCTAGGTGTTATTGCTATAGGAGTAGTAAATAGTAAAGTCTATAGAGGGCTTTAAGTAACTTTAAAATATATCTGCTCTTCTAATACCCTGGCACTATCTCTATATAGACTTCTTTATTAAGATTAGCATAAATAAAAGCATTAACTATATTATATTATAGGAGGTTTATATTAAACTAGTTTATAACTATAATAAGGGTTCTAAAAGATATATTAGCTAAGGTAGTAGTATAGGTATCTCTCAGATTATGAGGCTGTTAATCTCCTCTAATAATAAGTCTTGCTTTAACTTTAATAAGTTTCCTATACTTATCTAGCTTATAGGTATATACCTAGTAGTAGTTAAGGACTTTATAACCTTATACTATTATACTAGGCACTTTAACCTATAAATTTAATAGTTTATAACTATTTAGATATAATTTTTCAGCTTCTCTAAACTTATCCCCTAACAGATAACTAGCTAGTTAGCTATAAGATAAGAGTAATAATAGCAGATCTCTCTAATAGATTTCTTTTAGATACCTCTTTAACCTATTCTTAGTAGAATTATTTAATACTATTAGACTAAGTAGGGGGCCCCTAGCTTTAAGGCTTAATACCTAGTTATACTCCTTACTAGCTCTAGGTTAGCTAGATTATAGGTATAGATAGAGGTTATCTTGCTACTTAATTAATTTGCTTAGCTTTATACTAGCTAGGAATACTACCTTATAGGAGGTTCTTAAATTAATTCTAAATTTCTCAGATTTAGTAGTAATAACTCCTCTCCCCTTTACTTTAAGATCCCCTATTACTTAGAAGAATAATAAGGGTGGAGATTAAGGTAGAGTGATAAGTTAAAACTAGGCTTAGAAGTATTTAAACTTATCTTATAGCTAGGACTTAGTTAGTATATTAACCTTATTAGTTTCTATTAGATCAGTTAGTAGTAACTATTTAGCTTCTTTATTATCCTTAGTATTATCTAGGTTTAGCGTCTATTATAGCTTTATTAACTTAATAATATTATTATAGTAGTTATATATTTCCTCCTAGGTTATCTCCTAGAGGTTATCCTTCTACTTATTAATATTACTACTAAATTTTATACTCTTATTAAACCTAATATTTCTTATAATAATAACTTTTTGCTTTACTAAGTGCTAAACTTAGTAGGAGTTTAATAAAGTGTAGCTAATAAGGTATCTAATCTAAGTCTTAGAGTTAAAGTGCTAGAGGTAATTCTTATAAAGTTAAGCTTATATAGTTAAGGCAAATACTTTATAGCTATATTATTATAGGTAGGAGATATCTAGTATAGCAGTATTACCCTTTATAGACTAGTATAGGAGTTTATATAGGGTCTTCTAATCTCTTAACTATAATAGAGTGTGGTTATATATATAGGTTACTGCTATATAGATCTCTAGCTATAAGTAAGGTAGGAGTTTTAATAATAAATAAAGGTATCTAGCCTTTATCTTTATAACTACTATAATCCTCTCTCCTCTTCTATTTTAAGCTTATATATTTAGTACTAATAGTTTGATTTAAATGCCTATTATCTGGATAAGGCTTTCTACTTCTAGATATTTCAGGATTTTATTATTATATTTAAAGGCCTTAATTATGACTTTTAACTCCCTTTTAACTAAGTTAATAAATTAGGTAAAGACTTTTATTAGAGTTCTAGTTAAGTAGTCTTCTAGGTAGTAGTTCTAGGTATAACCTAATAGTTAGTCTATAAAGAGTAGGAGAGTTATAAAGCCTCTATATCCTTATTTAAATAAGTAAAAGTTTAAGGCTATTTATCTTCCTGGTATTAAGGTTATAATAGACTCTCTAGGCATTTATTATACTTATCAGATTATCTTCCTAAGGCTATATGCGTTATAGTCTACTATTATTAGGGGTATTCTGCCTTTTACTCTTACACTATATATTACTATCTTAAGGTGGTATATTACAGCCTCTCCTATATAGCTAAGTTAAGAGTACTAGCTACTATAAGTGCTCTTACTTAGCTTTCTTTTTATTAAAGTAGTATAGGTATTATATTATAGGGAGATTAGAATAGTATTATTATAGAATACTACTTAAAGCTCCTTTAGTATATATTTAAGAATATATTAATTATAGATATTAAGTACTTTAGCTATAAATATACTATCTTATTATTAAAGGTAGTAGTTATCTGGTCTATTATCCTAGTAGATATCCTTTTTCTTTAAGTATTTATAGGATATAAGATTACTTACTATAGCATTATAGTAAATAGTATTAGAGAGGTATAGTATTACTAGATAACCTTCAGGTCTAATAATATTTACTATTACAGATCTATAACCTTTAATTAGTATTAGTTTAGATCCTATAAGGATAAAATCTTTATTATAAGTGCTATATAGGGTTTTAAAGTGTTTAAGGTTATTTAGAATATAGACTATTAAGCCTAAATCTAAAAGTACTAATTTAGATAACTTATAGGTATAAGTTATAGCAAATACTGCTTTTTTAACTCCTACCTTTTCTCTATATTGCTTTAAGAGTTATTAATCCTTTATAGAGATCTTTAAATAGTTAATCTTATCTGCTAATTCTCTCTTATATTGCTCCTTTATAAGGTTAGTAACTATTTTACTTAGAGTCTAGTTATCAGGTACCTTATTAGTAAAGATATACTAGCACTTTAATAGGTAATAAGGACCTATATATACCTAATACTTATTAACTCCCTTCTTATACTTATCCTATTAATTATTAGACCCTTTATTAGGTTATCTCTTCTTTAACTTGCTTTAAGGTTAAGAAGTCTTTGCAGGATAGATTAGAAGGTTAGTTATTATTAGTCTAAAAGCTCCACTCTTTATAATATATAACTTTAAAGCTATAGTGTTAACTATTTCTAGAACTTCACCTTATATACTTTTAATAAGATTATTAAGCTTTAGAGTTCTATTATTAGCCTCCTTTCTATAGGTTAACTTATATATTATAGTCTATAAAGAGAGAAAAGTTTAGTAAGTAGTGCAGATAAAGTTATTAAACTATCTTAACTTCTTACCACTCTCTACTATATTAACTGCTCTTAGTTTAGATATAGCTAACTTATACTTATTAACCTACTTAGTAATAGACTTCTAAGTTATAATCTTTCCTTTAAGAGGGACTTAAAGAACTTCTATATAAACTACCCTTACTATTTTAAGTTACTAGATATTATTAATTCTAGCTCTCACCTTTAAACAGATAATAGTATCTATAATAGAGTTTTAAGATATAAAGTAAGTTAATTAGTACTTAGAGTTAACTATTTCTTAAATATAGTCTTTAAATTAGACTATAATCTTATATAAGTTCTTAATATCCTTTATTTTATTCTTATATATTAATAGCTATATTATATATATATACTAGTCTTATTTTATTAAGTTATTAAAGAACTATACTAGCTTAGATTCTGTTAATATTACTTATTCTAACTCTAGCTAGGCTATACTAGATACTAGAGTAGATAATCCTCCTATTCTAGTATTCTAGGTATTAGCTACTAGGAAGTTAGCCTTTTAGAGGTAGTTCTAAAGCTTTAACTTTCTCAAAATAGCATTTAGAATAGTATTAAGATCCTCCTTCTCTATATTTTCCAGGTTAATATACTCTCACAGTCCTATTACCTAGAGTTTATACTAGGTTTAATCCCACTATAAGAGCTAATTAGCTAGACTATTAAGTATAGATAAGGAGCTAGAAGCTATAGTAGTACTAGTAGTAGAGAGTTTGCTATAAACTTATATATTAATAATATAGGAGTAAATTTAATACTATAGATTCGTCCCAGATAGCTTTAATTAGCATTATATATAATATTTAGACTATTAATTATTAAATCATATAGTATAGGGTTAAAAATAATAATATATTATATATAGCTATCTGGAAATCTCTGTGCATGGATCCACGCGTTATTTACGCCTAAAAGTGGCTAATATCTATGTTACGCTATTGCGCCACAGTTGCTACTGCTTTTGCGCACACTTAGCGCGTCACTACATACACTAAGGGGTCGATTTGACATATATTATAACTTATAATAACTTTATCTATATAGAGGCTATGCCTAAATAGATTAAACTAGGAGATAACTTTAACTTTGCTAGAGCTAATAATAGATATAAGAATACTTATTTTATAGCTATAACACCCCCTAAACAAGCCCACCCTATAACTAGCTAAAAATGCTACTTCTATAAGTAATAATTCCCTAGTAATAACTAACTATATAAGTATATTTAAAGTAACTATATAGCTAATACTTAACTAGCTAACTCTATAGTATATTTTAGAGATTCTCAGATAACTAATCTACCTATAGCTATCTATACTATAACTAAAACCCCTATTTAAATTATATTATTAGTTAATATATCTATCCAGATTAGAGCTGGATTTAGCTTTTAATTATAGTTATATCTATATTACTAGATCACCTCTAACCCTAACTAACCTGGAACCTAACTTAATATTTATAGAGATACTAGATATTTATCTTTCCTACTAGATAGAACTATATTTAATAAATACTAGCCTATAACTGATATTTATATCTGATCTATACTACTTATAGTTAAAGGTATTAGTAAAGATACTTATTATATAGATTAATATATAGTTCTAGATCTATATTTCTAAGGTATCTAACTATCTACTAGTAAACCTACTATAGTAACTATCTAATAAGAAGTATCTATTATAGATAACCTGTTAGCTAACCTACTTATTAGTATAGATTATCTTAGTTTTAAGTAATTTAATATTTTTAATAGTAGGGGTTATACTATAATTAGTTTATATAGTATTAAAATCCTAATAGCAGTATAGTATAACAAGGCCTGCTATAAGGCTAAAGTAGTAGCTAAGAATATAACTATAATACTAGCTAATACTATAATATAAGTACCTATATATTATATAATCTTAAACTATAATCTATAATAGGACCTGCTATTTAAGCTTATAGATCTGCCTATTTTATCCTATATAATACTAATAGATATATCCTTATTAGAAATCCTTATTTAAAATAATACTATAACTAACTAAATTTTATAATACTACTAGTTTATTAGATATCTTATATTTATAGATCCTACTATATAAGTATAGATAGTTAATAAAATAGAGACTATAATAGTATCTGAATTTACCCTTAAAGAACTATATTAACTAGAAAAATATATAATTAATACTATACTTATTTAATAATAGTTAATCTAAAAGTATCTAACTAGCATTAAGATCTATAATTGCTAACTAGATACTAAATATCTCACTATACTAATTAATAAGTTTGCCCACGTCTTCACTAATACTGATAAAGGCTGGGACCGTGAGGGCCAGAAAGGACAGCAGATAACACAACTCCACCTATAAACGGGCTAGAATAACAAAAATAGGCTTAAAAGATACGTAAAGCAATTTGCAGATCTAATTAAAAGAGATCACTAAAAAAGAGTATAAATTTGCTGAGAAAATCCTAAAAAACTTGAGAATTAAGTATTAAGGTATTTATAGTAATAATAATAAGTCCTCTCCCCCTTTCCCATAGTCCTTCTATAATAGACCTATATGCTAAGAGGGATCTCTTAGCAATTACACTGCTAAGTCCCACTTATCTTATCCTAATTATTCCCTTAAGACTCTTTGCAATATTATAAAGGAGAGTCTTAATAGATAAATAAATTTACTTATATAAAAATATATAAAATCCTATTTATAGACCCTTCTATTTAATGGTTTCTTCTTAGCAGGTAACTTTGCTGTTAAGAAGGTCCTTTAGGTGCTATTATCTTCTATTATAAACTATACCTTAATAATAGCCTTATAACTTCCTCTTTCTTATTATATTCCTTGTCCTATTTCAAACCCTGATATAGCTAAAACTATCCTCCCTACTAAGGTGGATATAAGAAATTATAGTGATATAACCTTTTAGAAGTATTCTGCTCTATCTATTCCTATTAATTAACTCTCTATTAGATATAGTTTTCTCTGTTATAGTTATATTTATCTAAAATATTAGGATATTCAGGATAAGATAATATATCTGTAATTATAATTTATAATTAAGGTTTAGTACTTATACTTTAATCTAGTATCTAGAGGACTTATATTTAAAGTTAGTGTTCTAGATAATTAAGTTTACTATCTAATATATTAGATAAAGCTAACCCTAGCAAATCTCTTAGAGGGGAAATTACAGGCTTATTATTATCTCTAAAGTCCCCTATATTATTATCTAGGAGTGAGGGCTAGCTAGGTTTAGGCATAGAGGGTTATATAGGAAAGAAAGGATTTTTCTTAAAGTCTTATTAGCTATATAGGGTGTCTTATAGGGCAAAGCTAATATTAATAGGTATATCACAGAATTCTATAGTAATAGCAGAAATATATTAGTTAATTAAAGGGATTTCTATATTAGCAAAGAGCTCTATATCTCTCCTAGCTATATAGCTAAATTATAGTAATAAGATACTCTCTTAAAGAAATACTTAGGCCTATTTAATATATCTGAGTTTATATATAAATCTATCTCTTTATTAAGTTAAATTAACTATATAATAACTAGTTAATAGGATTATTCTGAGATATACTGGGGCCCCTATCTTATAGTATTATCTGTTAAGATTATTTATAGTATCTATAAATTGTTAGTTACTTTCTAAATCCTATATAGAGTTCTAGTAAAAGTAATTACTATTTACTTAGTTTATAATAATTATTACCTAATAACTATTACTATAATTAAGTAATAAGAAGGTAGCTATAGCGTCTTAAAGGTTACTTATACCTCTTCTTATTATGCTAACTATATCTGCTATAATCTCTGTTCTAGATATCTAAGGTAGCTTTTAAGGTGGGATATAGATAGAAAGCAGAAACCCTCTAATTATAAGCCTAAAAAGGCTTATAACTTCAAAGTTATCTAAGTTTTCTTATCTTATTAGTATTTCTTATATGTTATAGAGGTTAGAAAGATATTTTACTTTCTCTATACTATTAATAACTAATCCTCACTTATACCTAGTTATTAGGTAATCTGCTAACTACTAGTTATTTTATATATACTAAGAGACTACTAGAATAGGTTAATTATTATTTAGTATAGAGTTTATAGGTCTTATATAGTTAAAAACCGCTAAGTTATTATAGGATTTAAAGATAACTTATCCTGCTAAAAAGGGTGTAAGGTATAGTAATATTAATAGTTTTATAGACCTAGAATAATTATAATACTTTAATAAATTAATTAGTTACTACTAATTATTTACCCTTTTATACTTCTTAATCTTATCTCTTATTACTATATTCTAAATAGTTAGATACTCTGATAATCCTTTATTACTTTTTAAGGTCTCAGTATTAGATATACTAGTAGGTTAGGTCTGTAAATAGATATTCTTAGATATAGGCAGGTTAAGATTTATCCTATTAGGTGAGGAGGGCTTTAGGTCTATAAATTGCAGAATATACTTATCCTTCTAGTCTTTTATTGCTTCTAGTACTATCTGCTCTAATATCCTCTTCCTATCTTTAAAAACCTAGTTTTAAATAGTTCTATCTAGCTTTAAAGAGACCTAATACCTTTTAACTGGCTCTTTATTTATAAAAGTCACTAACAGTTAGTTAATCCAGGTCCTTTTTCTTGCTTATAGAGGCTATTTTAGTAGTGCTAGGCTCCTAGATTATATAAAGGATCTAAACTAGTTAACTAGGTATAGGCTAGAAGCCTATAATAGAGGTTTAGCATAGCAAAGATTAATTAGGTGTAGTTATCTTAATAAAACTTTAATTATAATAGCTAGAGCTCTAGGTAAGACTCTAGTTATAATATATATTAGAGTTTATAGTTTTTTCTCTATTCTCTTTTCTAACTATTAATTATTATAAAACTAATTTTATCTGTTATGTAAGTTAATTAGTAGCTCTAAAAAGACTACTTTATTTGATTTAGGTGCTTGTAGGTGGATAAATAGTATATCTAGAGCTTTCTTTTTAAGCTAGGCAGTTATACTATCTCTCAGGCTTCTATTATTAAAGTTATCTTTTTTGCCTCTAATTATATAGTATTAAAGGGGTTATCTGGCTTTAATAGGTCTTATAAGGTAATGTATAATTGCTGTGATATCTGCAAAGCATATCAGGGTCTTAGTTTCTAATATCCTAATAGTATTATATAGGCTAGTAATAATATACTATAGTTTAGAAAGAGGAAATAACTCCTATACTATATCTAGAGTTTTACTCTAGTATTTAATAAGTATATATTTTATTAGTAAATTAGAGAGGTATATCTAGCTAGTTATATCTTAGTATTATAGAGATAGAGTCTTATATTTAATTATTAGCAGCTAATATCTTAGTTTCCCTATAAGTTTAAAGCCTAATATATCTCTGATAATCTAGTCCTGTACCTAAAATTAGCTCTTACTTAGTTTATTAGGTATAAGATCTATTAGTTATCTAATATTAGGGGTGGAAAGCTTTGAGAATCTTAGCTCCTAAATATAGTTATCTAGAGCGTTACTGTTATTGAAAATGATCTTTCTTATTATAATATTTTTAGAAAGAAAGTTAGTAGGAGGAAAGAGTAAGTAATTTGCAGACTAAATAGATAGATTAAATAAGAGTAATTATAAAATCTAAAGATATTATAGCATAGCAGTTAATATTAAATGTTTCCTATCTGAGAGAATAGGTTAGGTAGTATATATAAATATAGATAAAAAAGAGAAGATCTTAGAGACTAGAAGAGTTAATAATACTCTCTTATATCTGCTAATTGCCTTAAAGTGCTAGTAATTTATTAGTATCCTATAAAAGAAATAATTAACTTCTTTCTCTCTTAGCTCTCTTAGCTCTAATAAAGGTAAAGTAAACTTAGAATAAAAAATCTAATAATATATCTAATAGTAAATTAGAGCAGTTATTTATAAGGAAAGAATAAAGAAAATAGCAGCTATTAGTAGCTATTAAAGTAAAGGATCTAGTTATAAAACTAGATAAATATCCTCCTCTATTCTCTAATATTAACTTCTCTTCCTCTAATAGTTATCTTCCTCTCTATTCCTTAATCTTAACTTAACTTCTCTAAATTCTTCTTCTTATATCTGTAAATCACCTTCTCTTATTATAGCTAACTATAACTTCCTTATATTAGGTATTAAGAATACTAATTAGCCTTATTTTTATTATCTTATCTTAAAAGCTACCCTCTAAGTACTTAGTTCTAATATCTCTATATCTTAGATAAAGCAGAATAATATGCCTCTTTTTATTTAGTACTCTAATAACTAACTTTAGGTAATCCTCTTTTCCTTATACTCCTTATTACTTAACTAATATCTATTATCTTTTTTAGCTGCTATAAGCCTTACTTAGCTCTATCTTAATATTTCTAGTAATAAATATTCAGAAATAGCTTTTATTCTATAGGTGTTTTCTAATAAGACTGCTAATATAATAAGACTAGCCTTCTAGAAAGTTTATCTTAGTAAATAGAACTTTAATTATATATTTAAGGTAACTAAGAAAACTAGTAACTTTTACTATTAAGTCTTTATTTATACCTCTACTATCTTTCTTTCTAGCTTATAGTAGATAAAGGTCTTTTAGTATATAGTAGCTGCTTATAGCTTATTTATCTAATCCTAGAGTGGTTATAATATAGTACCCTATATCTGTTACAAGGAGTGTGCCTATATTATGAGGAACCCTATAACTAGCGTTTTTATCTATAAACTATACTTTAAATATATCTCTATACTAGGCACTCCTTATACTAACTGCTTCTTCTATAAAACCTAAGAGAATTGCTCTTATAATAACTTAAGTATTTATAAGTGCTATAGATATAGAATTAAGTATAATAATAAAGCAAGAAAGAGCAGAGAATTTAATAGTATTATAATAATTCTATAGTTCTAAATCCCAGCTAATACTGCTATATTAGCTATATCTAAATTCAACTTTTTAATCCTCTAAAACACTCTTTATCCTTAATAGGCTTAAGAGTATCACCTAGGAGCTAGGTTTGTCTACTCTTAGTACCCTTTTATACTAGAGCTACCTCTAGACTTTAACTTTATAGAGATTACTAACTACTTAGGGCTTTATATTATAAGTTAAGGAAAGGAAAATAGAATAACTAAATATATCTTTATAGAATAGAGGAAAAGGGAAGAAATAATAGAAATATTATTAAGTAGTAATAAGAATATAAAGGAAATATCCTCTAAATAGGTCTGTAAAACTAACTTTAAACCCTATCTAAGTATAAAATTAATAAGATCTCCTTTATAAATATCCTTTTTCTTCTCACTAGTAATAGTATTATATAGCTGCTTTTAGTATTAATAGCTTTATTACTATACTCTTAGTTATCTAGATATTAGTATCCTTTTTATAGGTTAGCAAATACACTTTAATACCCTCTTCTTTTTTCTTCTTTTTTATCTATCCTTAAACTATTAGTCCTCTTATTTATTTAGTTTAGTAATAGCTATATCTATAGGGGGGGGGGGTTTTAGTATTATTATTAAGAAGCTATAGATTTCTAATATCTTATACTTAGTATAGATATTAAAGTTATTAGCAGATAGATTAGTATTATATTAAAAGATAGTTAGCAGTAAAGTAGTATATTTTAATAAGTTAGTATTATCTCTTATCCTTATCTCCAAAGTTTAAGAATATTATCCCCGGAATCTTAAACTTTTAAAATATAAAAGATAAAGGAAAAAAAACCCTATAAATAAGTATAAATAGGTCTATAAATTATTAAACTAAGTATTTAAAAATAAAAGAAAGATTATAAATCCTTTAGATTATCTATTCTAATATACTCCCTCTCTTTCTCCTTTAATATCTATGGAATTTCCACTACTAGTTATTATTTAGCTTTTAATACTTTAATTACTGTTTCTAAGTTTCTCAGATATTATTTTGATCTTACCACAGATTATAATATATCCTCCTCTTTATTCCTAATTATCTCCCCAGGTACTATTAGTTCTTTATCTTCTTTTTCTAGTGTATAGTTATTATACTCTTTATTTTCTAGTACTGGGAAGACTTTTACTAGGTCTCTCTCTAAATTAGATCTGTAAATATCTATATTACTTAGTTCCTAATATCCTTTAAGTGCTTGAATAAATTTCTGAAGTTAATTTCCACTAAATATCCTGTTTATAATCTCTTTTCCTGCTAATACTACTAGTTAATATAATAGGGTATTAGAAGTATGTAATAAGATATAAAAGGGGTTTTACTATTAGTAGTTAAGCTTCTTAATTAAAGATTTATTAATTAATCCCTTAATATTAAATACTAGGACTAAATTGCCTACTCCTAGCCTCTCTTTTCTTATTATTTGCTTATATTAATTATTACTATATTCTATAGTCTTTTTATATTAACTCTTAATTATCTTTTTAGCTTGCTTTCTGTTTTTATTAAGTTATAGAAAGGCTTATAGATATATCTAAACCTCCTCCTCCTATATGGTTACTAAATTCTAATTAAAAACCCTCTAGGTTAGTATTAGGGTCTTAATAGGTATAATAGGTTTAAATCTATATAAAAGGTAGAAAGAGCTAAAGCTAGTTAAAGTGTAAATACTTAATTAGTCTGTGAATAGGGTAGCAGGTAAATATAGTTAAGGGTTAATATCCTTTCTTCCTCTAGTCTATATTAATAAAGAATAAGTAATAGGCTAATAACTAGTCTTAATTGCCCTATTAGCTCTTAGATTATAAGCTAATATTACTTTCCTCCTTATACTATACCTTTTATTAAACTTAATAATAATACTCTTATTTTCTAGACCTCTATTAATAATAATTTTACTATATAGCCTATATTAATAGATAACCTCCTCTTAAATAAACTTTATAATCTTAGCTATAGTTACTTATCTAAGCTAGTATACTTTAAGCTACCTAGTAAGCAGGTTCTAAGCTTCTATAAGGTACTACTTACCTACTCTCTATATATCTAATAAAATCTTTATAAAAGGTAATCCCTTTAATAAACTATAGGTTCTTATATTATCTATATATTAAGCTCTCCTCTTCTAGTAATTAGAATAACTCTTTAGAAACTCTTTAACTTCTAAATATATATTACCCTATATATAATAGTTAGATAATCTCCTTGCTATAGCTTGCTTATCTCTATAACTGCTTTCCTTATAAGCTTTAGTAATTAGCTTCCTCCTCTATTTAGGGTTATTTATAATTTATCTTAGTATTAGCTTTTAATTTATTAGTCTAGTAAAAAGCAGGCAGTTTTAAATATAGTAGTTTAGAGCTCTAACTTTAAAATTATAGTACCTAACAGGTTAAATCCCTAGAGGGTATCTTTATATTGTTAAATAGTAGGTAATCTATTAAGAATACACTAAATAAGCCTGTAAATTATTAAGAAGAGTATCTAAAATAGTTATTATGCTACTAATAATTTCCTATATATCTCCTATAAGGACCTTCTCTATTTATTATATATCACTATATTATTATACTTAATTAAAGAAGAAACTAGCTTTAATATTAATAAAGAAGATCTATAAATTAATCTAAGAATTAATTTCTCCTTCTACTTCTTTATTAATTATATTTAAAGAGCTTTGGGGTTTCTATAAGAGGCTATCTGCTACTATATTCTATATATTATAGATATATTATACCTTAAAGTTAAATATTTAAATCTATATAATCTATTAAATAATAAGAGCTTCTAGGAGGTTTGTAGCTGCTCTGTTTAGTTATGTGACTAAAGTCTAGGTATCTATCTCTAGAATAAAGTGTTTTCTATAGAGGTAATTACACACCCTTTTTAAGGCTTTTAGGATACTGTGCAGCTTCTTCTTTCTAGTATTATAGGATAGTTCTAGTTCTAACTAAGTGCTACTCTTAAAGCAAGAGACTATATATTAATTATTAATAAATTAGCTTAGGACTCTATTCTATCCCATATTACTAGTATTAACTGTAAGATATATATTTCCTCTTCTAGGACTATAATCTAAGGTAATAAGGATTAGAGCTTTAATAAGTATTAACTTTAAGGTATCTATTACTATCTTATACTTCTCTTCCTAATAAAAAGAGATATCCTTTTTAAATAAATTAGTAAGCAGTTTTATAATAGTTAAATAGTTCTTTACCTAGGATCTGTAAAACGTTATAATTCCTAGAAAAGCTCTTAACTCTGTTAAGTTAATATAAGTAACCTATTTATAGATCTTAACTATCTTTGCTTCCTCTAAATAATATCTATTAGTGCTATAAATATAGCTAATAATTATTACTGCTTCCTGGGCCTATTAAGACTTAACTACTACTACTATATACTCTGCTAGCTCTAAATTAACTAAGACCTTATTAATATTCTGTAAATATTCTAAAATAAATCTGTAAATTCCTAGATAAGACTAAATCTCTTTTTTATTATAGTGTGAAGTTAGTCCTTTAATAGCAATATTATTAAGGAAGGCTTTATAATAACTAGGTATAAGGTTATATAGAATTCTAGTTATAACCCTTATAAATTATATAACTAAATTTATTACTCTTTAAAGTAAAGTATATATATATAGTAATCTAATAAGTAAGGTAAATATAGTTAAGTCCCTACTTATAGAGTTTAAAAGGACTTAGTTATATTCTAAAAAGAAGTCTAAAAGGGATAATAACTAGTATATAGCAAAATCCTCTAAAAAGTTATTTATAGAGGGGGGTAACACTATATTCCAAATTATAACTATATTTATCTTTATTGCAGAGTTAATAAGTCTTATCTTACTATCTTTTTTATATATAAGGAAGAATAGATTATAATATACTATATGACTCTACTCTAGGATTCCCTTCTCCAGTCTATCCTTTAAAATTATAATAATATTCTATTCTAACCCTCTTAATATTAGGATTCCTTTTACTTGCTATGCTTTATGTAGGATTATCTATATTATCTGTAGGGGAGTAATAGAAGGGTAAACAGAGCTATAATAGGTAAATTTCCAGGCTAAAGCTTCCTCTCTTACTATTAGAATAGCTGTGAGAAGCTTCTTTTCTTTAAGCTATAAGTAATTAATAGTTTTTAGGATAGCTTCTAGCTAGGTCTTTATAAGTCTTATTTCTAGCTTAATACTTAAAAACTTTAACGTTATTAGGCTAGTAAATAGAGTATTAAGATCTAATTTTATATTCTTTTTTACTCTTACCTATACCTTTAGCTTCCACTCTGGGTTACTATCTGGAATTAAACTATCTGATATAGTATTATTAACAGGTTAAATCTTCTTATCTTTTATTTTATATAGTATATTAATATCTTCTATTAGTAATATAGGTATTATCTATATAGGTATATAGTAATAATAAGAAAAAATAGTATTTATAGCTATAATAACTTTAATTTCTTTCTAATATATTAATTTGCACTTCCTCCTAGATACTCTCTTTTTTGCTGCTTTCTTCTTAGGTCTGTAAATATAATACTAATAGTTAATACTGTAACTATTATATCCTTTAGTATATCTAGTACTTATAATTACTTTATAGATATTATTAAGCTTAGAGGTAACTTCTTCTCAGATTATAGTCTCTAGGATTTTATTAAAAATTAATCTAAATTCTTTAAAAATAGTAATAACTTTCTTATCTAGCTTTATTTATTACTTAACTTCCTCTAGCAGGTTATATAAGCCCTTAAATACTTATTAAATCACTTTAATATTCTGATATACCTTTATACTATCTAGTATTATATCTAACTCTTTCTTATCTTTAACTTTATTAACTTGCTAATTATCTCCTATAAACTCTAAGCCTACTATTATATTAGGTCTATTAGTAGTAGCCTCTATTTCCCCTCCTCTATAGAAGATATAAGAGTATATTAATATTATAAAGAGATAAAGCAGTCTATCTTAGTAATAATTTCCAGGAAGTAAGCAGTTAAGTCTCTTATATAGAATAATAATAAAATATTAATCTTAATATTCCCAGACTAAAGAACTCTAATAATCTAGTTCTATATATAATCTAAGATTATTCTAGTCTTTAAGATAAAAGGAGCTCCTAGTACTAAGTCCTTATTATAGGTATTTTCTGGGAAGATAAAGAAGCTAATATCTTAAATTGTATTACCTCTAATATAGATATTATCTATAATTATATCTGTAAATTAGATCCTCTGCTCCTTATTAGTAATTTCACAGATTCCTATATTAGTTCTAACTATATTACTCTATAAGTCTAGGTACCTAATATATCCTTTACTAATAAGATTAATTACTAAGCTACTATTAATAATTCCCTTAATTAGCATATTTATAGAGCTATAAAGGGTAATTATAATCTACTAGTAGGTTATAATAAAGTTTAGAATAGTGATATGCTTTAGTAGTAGAAGAAGTATAGAATCCTATTTCTTAGTTATAGTACCTATTTTAAAGATAGAATTAATTATATAGCAGTTAAACTATACTTACTTAGTCTATAAATTCTTAGGTAAGATTATAAAAATAGCAGCTAAAGTTGCTTAGCCTTTAAAATAGTTTTTATTATTATTCTATTAGTTTATCTGCTCTTATAGCTTCTTATTACTAGCTTTTATCTTATTAAATTAATCTAGAAGTATAATATTAGCAGAAATAAAGACCTCCTATACTTTTAAATTATATCTATCCTTATACTTATTAATTATTGCTTTAGTAGTATTATAAACTGTTCTGTCCTAGTCTAGCTAGTTCTAATAAAGGAAGGCTTTAGAAACAGCTACCTTCCTATTTACTCTTTTACTATATAGCTCTAGTATAAGCATATAGCTAGTCTATAAATTACTATATTAAATCTAAGACTTATCTTACTCTTCTTATCCCTATTATTTAACTAGCTCTTCTAGGGCATTCTGTAATATAATATTATTAGTGTTTTTTTTATTATTAGGAAGTTTAGTAACTTGCTAGGCAATTTAAATTAGAGGATCTCAGACTATAAGTAGGTTTGCTATTTAGGAGGCCTGTTAAATATAAGTATTATAAGGTTCTAAGTAATAGCTTCTTGCCTTTACCTGTTCTATAGTAATAATATCTTTAACCAGATTAATATACTAGTTTCTAGGCTTAAAGCTAAAAAATATTATGTTAATAAAGTTATATAACTGTATTACGTCCTTTTCTTAATCTGTAAAGCTAATAGATTGCTTAGAGTATAATCTGTTATAACTAATAACTTATATAATCTCTTCTATTAGTTTTAGCTACTATTTTTCTACTATTCTGCTAGTAGCTACTATATAGTTTATAAAGCTGTCTTTATTAATAAGAATATACCTTAAAATTATCTAGCTATCTATCCTCCTAGCTATGCAGTCTTTATTAATAATACCTGCTTTAACTTAGATATTAGAATTAAGGGTGCTAATAAAGTAGAAAGGTACTATATAATAGTAAACTCCCCTCTAGCTAGCTTTAAGGTATTTAACGTAGCTGATAATAATATAGACTACTGCTCTGTAAAACTAGTAATATCTAAAAGCCTAAAAAGGTATATATCACTATAGTTCCTTTTACTAAAAGCCTTTATAGCCTCCTCTTTCTCTACCTCTTCTAAACTCTTAATATTATTAGTAGCTGCTTTAATAGTTACTATAACTAGCTTATAGGTAGTAGTACTACTATTACTAATATTAAGTCTATATATTATTCTGAGATTATTATTTATAAGGTTTAGTAGCTTTTATAGTATTTAAGTTAAAAATATTATCTCTTTAGCTAGTAACTCTCTTAATAAGGCTTAGAATATCTGTCTTATAGTTAGCTCTATTAATATTAAGAGTCCTAAAATTCTCTATAAGAGAGTTAATAATTAAGCTTATAGTCTGTGCTGTAGAAGGTTTCTTAGCTTTAGCCCTCTGCCTTATTAGAATTATCTTTATAGGGACTTAAAGCATAGTTATTAGTTTAGACTTAATAAGGCCTGATAGTTACTAAAGTTTTTGCTAAGTAGTAGACTATTTAATTAGAGTATCTTTAACTATAACCTATTACTTTAAAATAACTTTAATAGGTTAGCAGTTAAGACTTTAAGCTATAGCTCTTATTACTCTCTCTGAAAAATAGTAGTAGGTAATATAAATAAGTTTAGTATCTATAAGTTCCAGATCTCTATGTAGAATAGCCCTCTATTAAAGCTAGTAAATAGTAGTAATTAATACTATAATCTGTAAAGAGTTATTATCCTTAATATAAGAGCCTATAACTAGGTTTTAAAGATTCTTATTAGGGTTCTGTTAACACTTTAGGTCTATAAATTTAAATTAGTAAAAAAGTTTCTCCTTAACTTCCTTTTAGGTCTTAGCCTTATTAATATAGGATTATACTATATCTTAATAGTTACTGGAACTATATATATAGACCTTATTCTTTATATCTTTATTAGTTTTATAGCAAAGCTTAGAAAGGCTCTTATAGTCTATAATAAAGTTTGAGATATTAGTTCTAATAAACTTAGGTGTTCTAGTTAAGTAGAAAGTTATTATAGCTATAGTAGAATATCTTATTAGAAGGTTAGCTAGAACTATAATATCTTAATTAGTATATATCTCCTTAGGTAAATAATAAGAGCTAGGAGGTGTTACCCCTATTTCCAGAGAGAGATTTGCAGACCTATCTATTCTATCTTTAGAGGCTAGCTGTTCTATAGCTTATAGTTATATCTTGCTAAATAAAGTTTCTATGAACCTTTTTTCAGGCTGCTTTCCCTTATTAGAAGAGGATCTAGTATCTAAGTTATTTAAATAAGAAGAAGATATAATACTTATAGAGTTATAAATATTAGTCTTATTATTATATAGTTAAAGTAATAAAGCTTTCTAAGCAGAAAAGTGAATTTATTATTATAATATCTTCTAAATAGAAAGATATAGTAGGTAACTCCTTTAAATAATAAAAAAGGAAAAATAATATAAACTAAATAAATATAGAAAGGTTTCTTAACCTTAATCTTACTACTCTAGGCTTTTATAGATCTACTTTAAGTCTTATCACTTAATATAGAAGGGTCTTTTTAATAACACTTCTGTCTTAGAAGACTTCACAGCTTTACTATATTAGAATATCTTAAATATTAGTATTTTTTGCTCTTAGCACTTAAGGCTATACTAGTAAGAGGTTTATTAGTATTTATTTACTAATTTAGTTAATCTTGCTGTACTTATTAGCTTAGCAAAACTACTAATTACTATATTAGTTTTAAATATAGCTATCTTAGCTGCTCTAGCTATAACTTACTAGTTAAATAATAGTAGTATTAAAAGTATATAAGGGAGGGGGAAAGGGAGTATATTTACTAGAACCTGCTAACAGCATATAGAAGGGAGTATATTAGAGTCTTTATTATTTCCACTTTAATTCTAAGAGAATATATAGCTATTACTATCCTTATAAACTGTAATAGGCCTGTAAATATCTTCTTCTGTCTTTCTGTATTAGCTATTAATTATATTATTGTTCTTTGTTATTTGTAGATTTTTTGGGCATATTATCATATTTAATATGGATCAGTTATGTGTATATGTGTGTTAATAGCGGGAATATATAGATGTAATAAAGGCACCCCACTCTCTGAAAAGCCTTTAAAGGCTATTAAAAAGAGCAAAAGAATCTACTTCTGGGCACTATTAATAAAGGCTGGGACTGTGAGGGCCAGAAAGGATAACAGATAACATAACTCTATCTATAAACAGGCTAGAATAATAAAAATAGGCTTAAAAGATATATAAAGCAATTTGCAGATCTAATTAAAAGAGATTACTGAAAAAGAGCATAAATTCGCTGAGAAAATCCTGAAAAACTTAAGAATTAAGTATTAAGGTATTTATAGTGATAATAATAAGTTCTCTCCCCCTTTCTTATAGTCCTTCTATAATAGACCTATGTGCTAAGAGGGATCTCTTAGTAATTACACTACTAAGTCCCACTTATCCTATCCTAATACTAGTTTTACTAATATCCCTAAAGACTAATAACTATATGTTTATTTTAAATCTAATTAGGATAAGTAAATACTAAAAAAGTGTAAAATCTACCCTTTAAGAGGACCTAAACGAGATATTATTAAATATACTATTAATAAACTAGGCCCCAAACTATACTATATAATAATCTAAATGCTATTTATATTTCTAGTATTTATTATTTAATAAGAATAACTTATATCTAATAATACTATATTATCTAGTAGAACCTTAATAACCTTATTATAATTAGCTATAATAGATAAGAAGAAGTAGAACTAAAAAGGCTATATAGTTATTAATATATAACTACTAAATAATATAACTCTTATAGATACCTACCTGATAAAAATACAGGATAATATTATAGCTAAATATGCTAATATGATATATATTTCTATATTTAATATAATAGTATTCTACTACTAATAGTAAGTATATCCTACCTCTTAATAGGCCTTTATAATTATTACCTATAAGAGATAATTTACTTTTAAATATCCTATAATAGGATATAAAAATAGTAATACCTATATCTAATAATAAATAGACTCTATTCTCTCTAAATCTAATACTAACTTATATTATAATAATATTATAGTTACTTTAAAAGGCTTTAATAACTATTTTGCTAACCTATATAATATGCTCTAAGCCTTATTAGATACTAATATTTTATTAGAACCTAATAAATTATATATTAGCTTTCCTATAGTATTAGTATTAGGAAAGATAGTTAACTTCTTTAGCCTTTTAACGCTTATAGCTAAATTAGAAGTAATAAAGGTTATTAAATTTCCTATAATACTTTAATTGCTTAAATATTTTCTTGGTCTTATATCTAGCTTATAATACTATATCCTATAATATATCTAAATTGCTAAACTACTAGAAGACTAGAAGATAATACTACTATGCACCTATAAGCAACTAAATAATAATAGTATAATAAAGAACAGAAAAATATCTAAACTAGTATAAAAAGCCTGGGTAATAGCTATTAATATATTAATGCTAATAGTAAAGGAATCTAACACCTTTTAGGCATTTAAGGAAGTACTAATAGCTAACTTAATACTCATATTCTTCTCACCTAAATAATAACTCTATATCAAATTTAACGCATTGTCTGACAGCTTTGGCGTGTTAATAAATAACTAATATCCCCCACATAATGCTATTAAACTAATTGCTTTTATATTATATATATTAAGTGATGCTGAAAAACAATACTAGTTAATAGAACTCGAAGTAGCAGGTTACGTCTGGACTATATTAAAAACTAAATACTGGATTTAATCTACACAGATAATACTTATAGTTATATTTACAGACTATAAAGCTATTATTAATATCTAGTCTTATTAGGTTAATAATATTACTAACTTAACTGCTTATATTATAGCTAATAAAAAGCTTATCTGAGCTATAAAGTATATATTATAATTTGAGATCTATATTATCTATAAACCTGGAAAGAATTATTTAGTTTCTAACATATTAAGCTGACTCTCTGCTAATAATAATACTCTAAATAATACTCCTAGTATATTAGATATTCTACCTAATAACTGCTTAATAGACCTTACATTTACAGCTATATCTAATAATAATTAGAAGCCTTCTATTTATAATCTGATTTATAATAATTAACTAATCTAATTCCCACTTATATAAGAATAACCTCTATTAGAACCTATTAAAGTTACTAGAATCCCACTTAAAACTATATCTTAGTAATAACTAGTAGCTATAGTTATTAAAATTACACTTAACTTTAGAAAGAAACTATAGGATAGCTATAAGTTAGACCTAGTATAGTAGAAGATACTTAATATTATCTGGAATAACACTAAATTAGAGCTAGATAACTATACTAATCTGCTATTTTAAATTAAATAAGGACTATTATAGAAAATAGATTCTAACTATATCCTATAACTTTATATCCTGAGATCCTGTTTTTTAGATATCTTTAACTCTATCTATAATAGTAACTATTTTAGCTATAATAAGCTATCTAAATTTATATTATAATACTATATATATAATAGCCTTAAGTAACTATAGGACTACCTTTATAACTATTCCTAATATAAGGTATTCTAAATCTAACGTTATAAGGCCTATAGTAACCTATAACCTATCCTGCTACCACTATACCTATATTATATAATATCTATTAACTTTATATTAGTACTACCCCTATCTAATAAAGGATTTAACTTAGCCCTTATCTTAGTATGCAAACTATTTAAGGAAATATTTATAATTCCTAGCACTATAACTGATACTGCTAAGGTCTAGGGAATATAACTTACACGTTAACTAATATTATCTAACTGGGAATTCCCTAAAGTTATTATATTAGATTAAGATTCTAAGTTTCTTTCTATAATATAGAAATTAATATAGTGTGAAACTAGCATAATACTATTACACGTAACTGCCTACCACCTATAAATAGATAAATAAATAGAATATATAATATAAGCTATTAAATTAGCTATATATTACTACTTCTATTCCCTTAAAAGTCCTAAATAATAGCTAACTTATCTCCTATACCTTAAATTTAAATTTAATTATAGTTAATCAGTATTAATATAATTATCCCTAAATAAGATTATTAAGGGCTTTACTCCTAATAATATCCTACTTCTAATAGTAAGAGATATAATACTAATAGCTATCAGATAACTAGTAATATAACTTTTAGCTTATAATGCTATTACTATTACTATAATTATAATAAAATAGTATTATAACTGATAGCATATAACTAAATTCTTTAATATTAATAATAAGATTTACCTAAGACTATATAAGGGTTATAATATATTATAAGCTGCAATTATAGGACCTAAATACAGATAATACTATACAGGCCTATTTACTATTAAAGAACATATTAGCAGATCTGCCTACTAACTAATATTACCTCTCCACTTTAAAATCTATAATATAGTCTCTATTAATTACCTGGAACTAGCTACCTAACTTAACCTATATAAATAATAACTACTACTAATCCCACCTATCTCTGCTAAGAACTAATTATTAATATCTAACTATATTATATAATAATATAATATTAAATCTGGCAAGTAATATCTTATTACCTACTAATATTTAGGCCCTAACTATAACTAATAGGTATTATAATCTAACTTAGCTAAATATAATAGCTATAATAATCTCCTATAATAATAGGATAAGGTTAGATAGACCTAACAATAATTATAACCTATAATAAGGATAAATATAAGATTTAGGCAGTAAGGGCATAGCAATTTTAGAGGAGGGCAGACTGTTATACTAGCCCACAGGATACTATATTATATAAGCCCATATTATAATATATAGATATATCCACCCATCAGGCATCCATAGTTAGCAATGCAAGCATTACACACACACCCAAGAGATACCCTCACACACACCCAAGGGATACCCTCACAATGGCGCATTCCGATCTAGGTTGCAAATCACGGCGCGATCTCGCGACACCAAGCGATAAGCCGCTGATAACACGGACAGTCAGTCGAATGCACAGAACAGCTGAATGTCTCTTACCAAGATTATCTACCTATCTAATAATCATCTGTATAACATGTGCTCGTTAAGAGAGCCGCTGGAGCATCTACACTTTCCTGGAAGGCAAACACCGAAACCACCCAGGCTCTAAAGAAGGGAATCATCGCTGTCGTCACCCTCTAGGCGCTCATGCCATGCCAGTCATCACCCCCGCCAATTCCCAATCCCAAAACCTCTTTCCCCCAATATCCCCAAAACGCCAGGTTGAACATGCAATTTCATTTCGGTCCATGCCGCCTCGGTTTCTATTTCTGAGGCTGCGGCGGTTCGAGAGTGTGGACGTGGTCCTCTGCGTGGATAACACGACCCGGCTCGGGTTGTTGACAGATGACAGTGTTCGCAACCCAGGGCTCCTCCAGAATCTCCTGCATCGTCGCCCGCTGTTTCGCCTTGATCTCGAGCATGCGTCCGATGATGTGCCTGCTCTCCCTGGGAAGCAGACGCAGGATACGCCAGGGACCTCTGATCACCTCCTTCTTCTCCGGCTGCTGCCCGTCGGTGCGACCCGATGAAACAGTGGTTGTAGTGGTGCCCTGAGGCGGTTGTCCTTCGCTTTCTTTTTGGTCTGGTTTCTCTGACTTTTGAGACTGCTTGTGCTCGCCGTCTTCAAACATGTCCCGTTGTGGTGTACTCGTGAGGTCGTTGGTCGACTTAGAGGGCATCACCAGCTTCTTCGGGTCGTGCCCCGGAGTCGGCTCGGCTGCAAAGAGCTTGAACGAGTTGTCCGTCATGCGAGGCACCTTCCAAGGAAACCTCCGCAGGGTCATACAGCAATAGATGATTGCGAGTGACCAGATATCGACTGCCGCCGGATCGTACTTGCGCTCGTCATAGACTTCAGGGGCCAGATACGGGTCAGAACCGACGATGCCTACCATGAGTTAGTTCACGTCTTTGAGTTCGGGAATCGAGAGAGACTGACCTGAGGCGAGCACAATGTCGTTCTCGAAGGGGTATTTGAAGACATGGGCACTACCAAAATCGATGATCTTCATGATACCATGCTCGCTGACCACGACGTTGTCAAGCTTCAGATCGCGATGAGCAAGACCCATGCTATGCAGGTATGTCACTCCGTTCAGGATCTGCAGGAAACAGCATCCGACTTCCTCCCGGCTCATCTTGCCCGTCATGACACAGGCAAAGAGGTCATAAGGAGCGTACTCCATGACCTCATACCACTTGCCCTTCTCCTGAAGAATGTCCAGCGTCTCGATGACGTTGCCGTGGTGCAGGGTCGATCCAACGCAAAACTCGGCCGTCAATTTCTTAACATACTCCCTCTCGGTCTCGTACGAATGTCTCGGGCGGAATTCCTTGACAGCAAATACAACGCCATCCTCACTTCGCTTCATCAACCTCACAGATCCGCCAGCACCGGACCCAAGCACCCTTCCGAGCTTTCCGTATTTCGAAGACAAGCCGTGATCGTCGCCAAAAGGCAGTTGATGTTGCGAAGATCTTGTAGGCGGAGTTTTCGTCCCAGAACGAATCGACGATGGCGAAGCTTCGCGTTTCATCTTGTGGTGCCCTCCGACCTTGAAGAACCGCTTCAAGTCAGCAAACGAACCTTGCCTGCTCGATATGCTCGCTCCGTCGTCGTGGGGGACCTGAAGCTCGTCACCATGACCCTTCAGATTGCTCAAAAGACCAGAGTGCCGCTTCTCGGACGTACGACCCAAACTCGACGTCGAGGCTGAGGGCGATCCATACTTATTCTTTCTCCGTGAAAAGACAAATCTCGAGTCGATGGTGCCCTTCTGGGGGTTCGGGGCTTGTGGCTGGCGCTTGTGGGCGGCATACGGGTCGTTGGCGTCTCCTCCAGGGGTCATTGGCTTTGAGTAGTACATTGAAGCTCGAGACGGACTAGATTCTCGAGAGACAGGTACGGATCCGCCAGGTCCGATGGAGAACATGCCCTTTCTGTGCGACCTCGTGTCGTGGTCTCTGTCCTCCGCAGACGCTGATCTTTGAGCAACTTGCTCACTGGACTTGGCTCGAACAGGCAGGATCTTTCTCGTAGATGACGGCGGCGAAGGGTCCTGGGAGGACGAGGCCTGAGGGGTAATAACCTGGGGCTCGCTCGAGGAAGGCTTTCTACCGTCGTCACTCTCCGCACCCTTTTTCGGATCTTGGGGGTCGGTGCCCGCCGGGGTCAGGGGAGGAGACTGCATCGGGTGGACCGGACCAAAACGCGGCGATTTCGGACCACTGGAATTCGGGGTCGGCAGTCTGCTGTTATCGGATTCGTCTTCTCGGGAACAGACCTATCCAAAGGGCAGATATCAGTAAGTGCTGGTTTTGCAGGTTGGCGTGTGCGAAGCCGTTGAAATTGACAGATTGGGATACCTGGCCTGGTGTAAGCCACAGACAGGCCACGGAACCTCCACTAAGAGGCGCCATTGACACCATGGACCGGCAGTTGTGCAGTAGACAGACGATATGTCGGGGGAAGAGGCCTAAACATTGAGGCGGTATTGGCGGGAAAGGTAGAGGGTTAAAGTAGGCAGGTGCTTTGAAACGCAGCGTATCGGGGGCGAAAGCCCAAGCAACAGGCCAGAAAGCAAGCAACGTCAAGAGACCCCGGTGCTAAGCATAGAGAGGATTTGATGGGCATAACAGGTACATACGCGTGATGCGGGCAGCGAGTATGGTTCAAAGCCAAAGACGTTCATACGGCGCTGCTGCAACGGTGCTCCTTGGAGAGACTTGGAAAGGGCTCTCAGCTGGTCAGGCGTCACCTCTGAGAGAGAGGGTTCTCCGGTAGCGGCATCGGTGGGAGGAGACTGGGTGTCAGTCGGTGATGTCGTGGTGACGGTAGGCGTGATCTCCTCGACGGAAGAAGCGAAGCGGACGGCGGGCGCATTCTGAGGGGCCATCTTGGAGTCTTTGTCGGCGGCCGGGGTATTATGTTCTTCGCGGATGATTTCTGGGCATTGCGACGAGCGCAGCGGTCAGTACGAGAAATTTGCTGGGCATCTGCGGTTTGGAGTCTGGGCCTTTTTTTTCTTTCTTTTCCCCTTTGGTTTTGGACGAGGGCGAGGGTGCATGGCACAGGATGGGGGTTTGGGTGGAAGGGTGCGGCTGCGCTGCGCTGGCTGGGAGTGTTTGGCTGTGTGACTGTGACATGCGCAAGAGACGAACCGAGGGCGGGGTTGCGCGCCGGAACAGACGGAAGGATAGGGCGTTTGTACCTGAGTTTTGTTGATCCTCCTTGTGAGGATCGCGAGGGGGAGACGGGGTAGCCATGGCCCCGACAGGATGGATGACGATGTTGGTCCTCGGTCGCGGGGCTTGCGAAAGGTGAAAGAATGCTGTTCGAGGCGGGGAGAGGAGCAAGTGGGAAAGAAATCAAACAAAATCATACACAAAGTCGGGCTTGAGAAAGAGAAAAGTACGGCGCCGCGCGCGGATACTCAGGACGTGGAACACGACGTGGTGGATGCCACCAATTGCGGATGGTGGGGCCCTGACTACCTTACCTTAAGGTACTGAAGTAGAAGTGCAGCTAGAATGCACCGCTTGGTTCACTTGTGACTTCCGTGGGAGGACAGTACGACCGGGACACTGGAGTGAGGTACCTTTTCCTCGACGGGACTTGTAAGCATCTCGGCCTGAGTGGAAAGTCCACCTCGGTGTTTGGTGTGTGTGAGGTGTACCTCCTGTACTCCTCCTCCTGCTCCATAGGTACCTTACCTAGGTACTTGGGTATCGTGACGCATGTAAGTGCCTTCCGGGCTAGTTACGGGCCCTTTCATTTGCCCGTCAACCCGCCGCCAGTCGGAAGAAGATGTACACGACACTCCCAGCAAAAAAGGGAAAAACATAAAGCCTGACTGGTCGGCCTGGAAGCAGTCCCTTATCGGGTTATCGGGGAAGCGGTGATAAGACACTTTTACGACCGGAATGGAGCCTCTAGTGCTCTTTTTTTTTGGGGGGGGGGGGGGGGTGGTTACCTCGATATGACAGAGAAATAGAGAAGAGAAGTAGAGAATAGACCAACAACCTAGCAGTTTTCATCGCCTGTCACCCTTCTCTATACTCCCCTCCCCGTTGGAGATAGAGACAGGCAGAAAAAG